>JAZGTJ010000430.1:0-115062 GCA_036877575.1 Botia almorhae | reverse complement strand
TTGCACATACTCAATGTATAGTGATCAATGTGTAGTATAATGCAATGTAAGTCGCTTTGGATAAAAGCGTCTGCCAAATGCCTAAATGTAAATGTAATGTACTTTGGGCCTTTGGGTCATGGAAACTTTTTGCTTAATATTTGTTATTGTCAGTGTGGATGTAAAAATATTTTCTTTACTTGCAGGGTGGGCCATAACGAAATAATTGGTGTGTGCCGTCTGGGGTGCGGTGCTGAAGGTTTGGGCAGGGACCACTGGAATGAGATGCTGGCATACCCCCGTAAACCAATTGCACACTGGCACCCCCTGCTGGAGGCCAAGAAATCTGAAAAAGAGGTAAATTACGCTTTCTGGACACGTAAATGCAAACACAAAATTGAATATGAACAAGTATTTAGCAGATATGAACGAGCAAATATTCAGCTGAATTATTGGTGAAGGGCTGATTCATATTAACTTCTTGAATCAGAGTTTTTTCTGAAATGCAAATTGTATTTCTAGAATCAATTTCCGACCGGTTGCCAATCTCTCTTTGTAAACATTAAAGTCTCTCTGGTCACTTCCACAGACGCAGAGCCATAAATAATCCATGAGCAGAATGTGTCAGTGCTGATTTTAATTTACACACTGAAATACAATCCGGTTTCTGAAGAGTTACGGAGAAATCATCAGTTTCTGAATTCCTCTTGTGCCTCTTTTGCTGGAAGTTCTTTTGGGAATTGCTTCAACTCAGTGCTCTATATGCTCTCATTGATTGGTTTTTCATGTGTCCTCTCTTACAGTGGAAAACTAGAACAGCCAGTTTTGACAGTCAGGGGTCTTGTCCCTCCCCCAAACCTCCCGCCAGCCCTTGATCAAAGCCAGATGTAAACCCACGGGCTCGGCATCTTCTCTCTCTGGCTGATGTCTGTCTACTGAAGGAAAAAGAGAGCGAGAGAGAGAAATACACTTCTGCTATCCACTTTCCCCAATGGGTTGCTTTAGATACTTCCCAAACACTGATCTGAGATCAGACCCTGCTGTCTTCGCCCAATGTTCCTCATGTTCAAACTGTTCCAGTCCACATGATCTTCAGTCAGCTCCTGGAGGTGTTGTGCAAACATCTATACCTAGAACATTCTACAAAGCCAACTTTGTGTTTCTAGAATAGCTTGGTATCGTCAGCAGACATATTTCTTCCCATTTCTTAAGATTTTCCTCCAGACTGAAATGTGACTGTTGTGTTCTGTAATCGGTCTACTTGCAGTAGAAGTTTTCACACAGCTGCTGAAGGTCTTTGTGGATGCTTCTGCTTAGATCTTTAAAGCAGGACCAACCGTCTCGGGGAACGGAGGGCTTGAGAATGTGGGTAGAAAGAGGAAGATAAATTAATAGTTGAGGGGAGAAAACTCTAAAAAAATAAGAGTGTTTCGCTCAAGAATGCAAAAGAAAGTTAAGGAGCTGTTTTGTGCTATACTATGAACCATTTTCTCCTTGTATGAACATAAACTCGTGTGAAGGTATAGAGTTCATGAAGAATATTTAAAAAATGCAGTTTATAGATGTTGTATAAATGTTACGTGTAAAAAGAGAGTGTCTGAATTTCCTCAGAGCACAACAATCTTTTCCTATCCGTTATACCTGGCAAAACAAAGACAGTTTACATGTAAAGACGTTCATGTTTGCACACAAAAACACTCCACATGTAGCTGAATAAATGTGTGTGGTTACATTAAAATTTATGTGTGATACCAGGAGTACAAAACTGGGCATTTGAAGTGACAGTAAAACATTCATAGATATCTCTGTTAATTCATGACTTTTTCTATTCACCTTTAAGAAGGGGAAGAAGGGGAATCTGAGTAGCATAGCATTTAATAGATTCTATTCTTCTTTTAATCATCCTGCTGTTCCATTTTAAACATCTTACGTTGACATCTCATTGACATTTTATTTTGGACTGTCCAAACTTGCCTTATTTTGGCACATGGAGCTGGAAAATATCTAGTGTAAGCGATGTATGCTCAAATTTACTCGCTGCACTATATGACAAGAGCAGGGTTGACGTTACATCATAGAATTATAGATATTCAAAACTAACATCCTGCTGGAATCATGTTTACGATTGTTTTATTTGACACAAATTACACAAGAAGGATTATGTTTAGGGATAATTAAAAGAATGTAAATGGAACAGTGCAGTGCATACGGTCTGTATCCAGTACAGCTGTAATAGAAACATTGTGAGTATACATACATACACATATATACATCTTGATATATATATATATATATATATATATATATATATATATATATCTGCACATAAATTGATGCTGTCTTGCTCAAGCATTATTTTGATATTATTTAGTGTTGGACAAGGCAAAGCAGTGCAGGCAATACAATCATTAATGCTAGTTTTTAAATGTTCAATGTCATAATGTCACAAAACACTTCCATTGTTTGATAACGAAGGATCTTTTATTTGTTTGTCTCACTGGTTTGGAGTCGAATCTTTCTGTCTGATTTACTTAATTCTAAATTCTACCCTTTCGTTTTACATTGTTATTCATAACGCTCAAGTCGAACCCCTGCGATAACTGTTGGTTCATACAGTCCATGATGTTCCTCTTAAATTAAGTTAAAACCTTCCAAACTCACATCTCAGTGCATCAGATCAGACCTTCCCTTTGAAGTCCTGGACATCTTGACACTATATGTTTCAAATCAAAATGTTATATAAAGAATTGCATACAGGCAGAAAATTCAATGCACTGTCACAAAGGCACAAGAGATGAGTCCTGATAGAGTGGATCTTCTATGCAGGAAGTTCACTGTGAATTGAGGCTGCAGTCCTGCTGCTCAGAGATGGTGACCACAGTTCAGGGTTCCAGAACAATGACATTTGACTCATTGAAGTATCTTGAAATGTATGTATATGGCACTTGGGGCTAGTTTTAGATAATGTCCTCCATCTCATAGGGTAATATTTCTATATAGTGAACTAGATTTAATATTTTAACACAATCTTTGAAAATACCAGTTAACTTGTTGAGGAAATGGTTGTGACGTTTTTTGGTCTTACCTGTTTTTACAATATTAATATGTTGTAATACTCAGATAATATAGAGTGTGTTTCTGTAGGTGAATGTAAAAATAAAAAGGTTTAGAAATAGAAACTGGTTATTTACCTCATCTTTAACTCCTGTGTGCTGTGTTTTGACAACCTGTTTCTGCTCCCTTGTGAATCTGACAACTTTCTAATTTTGTATCGATCATTTGTACTTGCAATATAACTTGTAATGTTTGAAGAGGTTCTTGTATTTCAAAAATGCTCAAATAAAATGTTGGTTCAGTCCTTTCAAGGACAGAGTCGCTTTTGTAAAACTTCCATCGCGGAATCACAAAAAAATAAGTTCGGGGACATTGATCAGTCAGTTATTGCGACAAGCAAACTCCTTCGAAAATTGCATACCGTCTCATATATATTTCTAATAAAATGTGCAACTAAAGCAATATATCTGTGAGCCAATAAAGTTAAAGAAAAACAACTTTTATAGCCAGAATTTTAAAGCCCTTTAAGGGCTACAACGGCACACGTTCTATTCCTCGGGCGGTGGCATTATCGCCCATAGCTTCTTCTTGAGTGCTAATTTATAAATAATCTGGTACCCATCATCCCAGGCATAAAGCTGTCGCTCCTCAGGATTGTATTTGAGGCTGGAATGGGCCCCATAGCGCCTGGGAAAATAAACCAGAGGGGCCTCACCACTGCTTACCATATCGTTCACATCAAACACGCATTGTACGCGCGAGCGGCTCGATGGCTTTGTGTTGTAAACCACGTATACTGTGCCGCAGACGATAAAGGCAGATTCGGCGTTGTTTCTGGGGCAGGCGGTGTCCCACATCTGCTCTATATCCAGAGAGTTAGAGTCCATCTTAGCCAGGTTGATAGTTTCTCCAGCAGGATATAGGGCCCACAGACCATCCTCATCTGCTATGAGGTCCACCAGAGTCTCAGGATTAAGGCTGTACACTGAGCTGTTGTCCTCCATGGGGAAAACTGCACTGTCTGCGACCGAGTCGTTCTTGAGGTCGTACTTAATAACTCGGAGCTCCGAGCTCTCGCTGATGAAGTAGAGGAAGCCATCGAACACCGCGTGACCCGTCCCGTTCCAGGCAGAGGGCAGGGTGATCTGCCTGCCCTTAGACATGCCGGATGATGCGGAGAGCTCTCGCACTGAGTTGAACTCGTACAGCGTGTTGTCAGATGTGCTGTTCAACACATAGACTTTTGCTGACCTGGCATCTTTGGTCCAGACACCTTTGGGACTCCCGAGCCTCTTCAGGATCTTCATTGCTCGCACACTAGATACAATGTTAACGCACACTGTCAATGAAAAGAAATGCGATTAATGGAATCAGGGGTGTCACAATACACTGGTTGGTATAGGCAATAATCGTAATATTAATAACCATGTTTATTGATATTGTGATGATATGATCATATCTGTAGTATTTACACATTTTTACAACTTTATAAAGTTACGTTTCGTTTCACACAATAATTGTCAAAACAGTTGTGGATCGATAATAATTGTCAAAGTCATTGCAAAATTGAACACGTTTGCTTTTATTTCAGCATATTTGGTAATAACATCACTAAGCTACAACCCAACAATTGTAAATGTAAATGTTGAGTACAAGGCAATACAATTACCCTGGGTAAGACTGTCAAACAGCCTACGCACACACACTGCTATACTGTAGCATGATCCCAATATGGGTGAGCACAACTGGGAAGCTATGTCTTAAAACAAACGAATCACTTAAAACAAAACACAAGTTTTTCATTCACTCTCTGTCCTGAGTCAGCAAACTCCCCACCCCCCCTCAATTTTTACTGTTTCCAGTAACACAATTTTCCAGAGTAAACTCTAAACGCTTTAGTTCTTTAAAGCTGGTAGACTATAACGCAACTTTAAATTCTGCCAATCTCCCTGTACCAAGTCCGTGTTACGCTACAACTGAAAGTACATGATCATAAGTAAATTCTCAATGGTTTGCCTCTACTCACCAGAGACCTCAAAGAACTCGTCCTTCTTCCTCTCTCTGACAATTACATCCTGTTCCACCATTTTGTCTGCTGCCTTGACACAAGGCTTGGGGGGGTTCTTGGTTTCAATGTAGTCCATCTCTCGCTCCACTCGATCAACCCTCGCACCCGCACCTTCCATGTCTGAATGCAGTTTAGCGTGCTCCTTGCCCAACTTCTCCAGCAGGTCTGCCGCTTGCTGCTTAAATTCGTTCAGGTCGGAATTGTAGCGGTTGTTTTGTTCATGCCACAAGGCGATACGTTCCTGGAAGTATTACAAAGTCACTAATGAGGCAGCATGAATGTACAGCATGATTAAATTTAGATTTCACTAGATCATTCCTTTCAATGATAAAGTCATTCGAGTTTTCTGAGCTAATTCAAAAGATTTGGCAGTAATAGTCCAAAAGCATGTGCTTGAAGTTGGAGATCGTGTGGTTCTCTGAAGGCTTTTTTAACTGTTCAAGGCAATTAGAAAGCTCATTTATTACTTATAATGAAATATAATAAAAGAGTCAGAACATGGAGAAGCTGACAATCATTCGAGGGTATTTACACGAGACATTAAAGTACAATCCTAAACTATTTTTTTCTAAATGTGAAAAAGCTTCCAATTTAGAAATCCACCTGTTCTTGTTGATGGACTAAGGGTATCAAAATGTGTTATTCATTTTACGTTTCAGTTATGTAAGATTTTTGTCTGTCATCCATCTCTTGGTGTCCCTTACCAGCTCCTTGCTCTTCCGTACAATGTCTTTAATTTCCACTTTATCTGGGGACTCCTGAGCCTCTTGCCATCTATCAAAAGGTTTATGCTCACCATAAAACTCATGCTTAGAGGCCTTTTTACTAAGGTAAATACATGTTTTAAGCTGCAAGTTGGCACCAGTGCTGGTATGTAAAGAGGGAGTGTATGAAGTAATATAAATGACATGACTGGGGCACAAGTATGTTGCTATGAACAATGGTAAAATATACAGTAAAGTGGTCATTATACAAAAATGTATAAACACACAATGCTTTGACTGACGAGAAAGTGTCATACTGTATAATAAAGCAAGAGAACCGATGTTTAATTAAATGTAAATGAATGACACATATTACATAACAATTTATAAATAAATGGTTTGATATAAACGGTGCCTTGCACACATTAAGAATGGCAACGTTTAATTTATGCTAATTAACGTCAACAAACCGTCTTTGTACAATATGAAATAATATGGAGATTCACTAAATCAACTTCATTATGGGGCGTCTCCTTAATTGTGACAATTATTTTAGTTATCGAATGTTCTTATTTTTTTAGCTTCACAAGGAATACAATTGCTGAGCTAAACAAAACTGTCAGCTTAAACAAACATCAGTGAGATTTGTCTCTGCTTGAGGCAGTATACATAAAAGACAAAGAATCTAATCTTTAAAGATGTCAGACAGCACTGTATTGCCATTGATCAAAAGTTTAGACTGAAGTTGATCAAACTTTTAGACTGCTGATCTAAGCTGGGCTTGCATGAAACTTTAGTTTGAGAACCACAGTTTTGGTCACTGCTGTGCTGTGGGCAACGTGTCTAAGAGAAGTTTCTTTAAGTGGGTTACTTCAACTGCAGCCAGAGGTGTCTCAAACTTCAAACAAAACATGCTTTTAGAGATACTGCCAACAATTAAAGAGTTTAATAAAAGTAATGAATTCTCATCCCTTTTCTGTTAGCATCGTCTCAGACATGTTTAAGAACGTCTTCAGTGGTCTGTTGTGGAAACTTTCTGTAAAATGGCTGAAAACTGGCAGGACTGCAGACAAAGGACCTAAACAGCAGAATGTGGCCAGACAAAGCAAATGCTTCTTACCTCCATAGCAATCATCCTGTTTTCCAGGTAGTTCATCAGGCCCTGATAGTGGTACTGACCTCTGGAACACTGAGCCAAAATGGTGGAAAGAATGAAAAATACAGTGGCTTTCATGATGGCTTTGGACAGGAAACTATTTTAGGTACTCCACAAAACAAAAAAACATTCAGAACTCTGACAGACTGATGTGCAACAGCTGGATACGGGAGTCCTTATACTCAATGTGTGTCTGTGTGTGTCTGTGTGTCTGTGCTCACAAGAAGGGACCAGTAACAAGGACTTCCAGGGTTTCAAATTCACTGGCTCTCTCACTTGGCTGGAATGTTTTTACTAACAGTGAGGGAGGAGCCACGTGTCTCTGGACTCCCTCTGTCCTAACAGAAAATTACATACTGTACCTAAAACATGAAGTCACTGAAGTACAGTAAAATGTACTATTGTACTGTAAGTATATGAGTTATACCAGTTATTATTTCCAATGTCTGTTTTTCCTTTAACCTTCCATTTCAATCTGAACGTGTAGACAACAGGCTGAAATAACTACCCTACATTACTATGCACACTGTCTCACACAAGAAACTTTATCCAATAAACATTATCCGGTTTATTCAAAAATCACAGTAGGGGCACTTGGTTAATCTACAGTGAAATACACAATTGAGAATTCCTCGAAATTCAAAATGAATTATGCAGAGTAAAAATGATTTTGCAGGGTTTTTAATGTCTCTGCAGTGTACATCACTTTGTTTCCTTCATTCTTTTCATTTTTTTTCTGTGAACATCAATGTACTATCCAGACTCGATGACTGAAAAACTTGACCTCTTGTTTTGACAGAGAGATCTTTATCAAAGATTCACACAGCCTCAGTTCAATACCAAATACACATGAACAAAATGTCATAATTGAACATTCTTGCCATATGAATCCAAACAATGTGTCAATATATTCTGATATATTGTGAAATAATCTTGGGTTATTTATCGGTTGTCCTTAGCAACGCCGCTCATCCTGGCAACTGACCTGATCCACTTCTTTCTGTATCACATTTCTGCCCTCGGTTTAATTTAACACAAACGCAAGTTTGATTTAACGTGTCAAAAGGTCTCAGACTGCAGTAAAATCGGCCTCGGAGGACTTAATGGAAATTTGGCCTATTGTTTTCTACATTGTAGTTGTCTCAAAACTTGGGAGACTTCCAAGGCAACATTTCAATCCAAGTGTTTTCCAAGAATTAGTAGAACCGCTAAATTGTATGTTTAATTTGATTGTAAACGCGCTATTTGCCTGCCCACGATTTTACATGCAATATGCGTGTCATCTTAAAAATGGAAAGCAGAAAACGGAAGCGTCATTTACCGGTGAGGGAAAGATATTTTGCTACAGTTGCTTTTTACAACCAACATCATTGTACTAATATACACAAAGTAAGTGTAAACCAATGGTAGGTTTGATTTGTCTTACATCGTGCCCCTATCCTGTTCCTTGTAAGCATACGTGTGTGCGTGCGTGCGCGTCTGTGTCTTGAGAGGGCGGGGTTTTGGCCTCAGGGGTGTGTCTAATTTAGTGGACAGTGGCGAAATTAAGCTAATGTCGATATTAAAAAATCGGATCTCGTGGGGATTTTTGTGTTTACAGACGTGCAAAATATTACGATCTGTGTTAGATGGGAGTAATAAATCGGATTTTTTGTGGCAGCGTAAACGCATACAGTGTACGCAGCCGTTGTGGTAAAGCTGCAATCTATAACTTTTGCCTCTATATCGCCATCTATTTTGAAAATGTAAAATTGCATGAAACTTAGTGCCTTGCACACCTTGCAGTTATTTTCTTAACTTGGATGACAAGTTTAAATTATAAACAGCTGCTGTAAAGACAAACTACAAACGATGCACCTACAGTACCCGGAAATGAGAAAAAAAAGTTACGGATTGCAGTTTTAAGCTGAAATAATGCATTGAATATGTACACACAGTCCTTAAAGCACATCTGCAGTTTTCTAGTTGTGAGTTAATCCTCTGTTGCTGATTTTCTTATTTTAATGCCTCACTTGTGCAACTGGGGTAGTCATGGCAACACTGTCAGCCGCCTGGCATTTTCAATGCATTTAACTGATTTGGAGTAAAACGATTGGATATTTTTAGGCTTACAACATTACTGAATTGACTATATGAAAATACTATAATAATATACTAGAATAATATTTAATTAATTAAAGACTAAACCGATTATCATAAGTGTCATAAGTGTTTCATCATAGAACGCTTTCTGTCTTATCGTGTATGTCCACTAGATGGAAGTGTAAGCAAGCTGCAAAACGTTCATGGTGTACCTCACTTTTTAATTGAACGATGTTGTCATTACAAAAGGCACAATTGAATTTTATTTTAAATTAAAATTTGAAGGCCTATGTAGCCTACAAAAGTAGCTCGTCCATATTATGAAGCAAAATAACTATTCATATGAATATTATTAGCAATTGTTCTAATTATCTATAGTATGGAATTCATAACAGAGGCTTCACTAGTGGTCTCAGACTTTTAGGCACCACTGTATAACAACTATAAATACTTGTGTCACATTTGTACGTGTTTATGCTTTTGTGTTATATATTGAGCCATTGTGAATAAAGGCAGTGTCGTTAACATTAAGGCGCATGCAGAGAGGCAATTGGTTGCACTCCTTCACCTTCTAAAACATAACCCAAATACATATGAAAGAAGGATTTTTATTGGGTCGAAATAATGATTGAGTAGGTCAGAAAGCATGACCACCTAGTGCCAGGTCATATAAAAGAACAGACTGTGCAAAAGCACTATAAATCCCTCTGCCTCTTGTAAATAGCTTTAATACACCCGAGGCGCCAAATCACTTGACCTGTGTTAGCCTCTGCGTTTGGGAACTTTCTGCTTGACTGAATGTTCCGGACCCACCCCCCTCTCCTCCCATTCTTTTGCTGTCAGTCCAGGTAATAGTCAAGTCATAATTAGCAGCACACTCACCTGACACTTATTTTGTCTGACTCCAACCCCGGGCCCACATTTTGCATTTAATCAGGTTACGGGCCTGAGCAGTTGCCTCCTGGACCTTCAACTGAAGTACCTCGTCTTTTCTCTTCTCTTCTTTTTCTCCTCACCTCTCCACAGATATGATTTAGATAACCGACAATATGAGTGTGCTTTGCGGTACGTTTGGTAACCCCAATTTATGTATTTGCATGCTTTCTTTAGGTGGGGAAAAAATTAGCGTACACTTTAGCTAGGTCGTTGCAAAAAACACACTTGTACACTTGTGTAATGATGTACCCACACAGGAAACTGAGGGGCTTGATGCAGCATGTTTGCGAATGATGCCGCCTTCGTTGGTCATAATGTTAATTAGTTCATGTGGGAACGTTTATGTAAACTGAAGTGAATAAAGCGTCGCTTATGTAACATACGCTTGCGAGTTGAGTAAATGGGTTGCATCTCTTTTACCGAAACCATTTTCGAAATGTCATCACGCCCCTAATTTGTACGTTAAACTACATGTGTTAAGTCGGCATTACAGACATCAGACAGGCAGAAGACAGTTGGCACCGTTTGGAAAAGCTCTAACAGAGCAGCATTCATTTCGGAGAACACATAGTACAGGACTCTTGGCCATTGGAAATAAAGACACAGTATCTAGACATGTCCACAGAGAGCGAAATCCACCGCCAGTCCTCCAAGTGCAGGAGTTCCCAGGTGTCTGGCGAGTTGTACCCCCCACACAAGCTACGTCAGTGGCCAGACTACGCCACCTCGCTCTCCTCACTGAGAACCAAAAACAAACTCTCTCATCAAAGACAAACCTGTTCCTTCGTACCTCACACATGTTCTCCGACGTACTTTAGCAGTGGAGAGCGAGTGGACTGGAGTGAGCTAAGCACAGCAACTCTTTTTAGGCCCCGCTACAGCTGGGAGCCACTTGTGGGTTCATATGGACCGCTGGGCAATGGCCAGCCGTCATGGGCAGCTTAGACTGAGTTGGGGCGTCCAGGCTTTTGGCCAGGCTGAGACCTTGATGTCAGATTTCCAATGCTCCACTTGTTCACGCTCTGAAAAGCTTTGTGAGGAGCTGGAGGGGGCGTGACTGTGTACTATTATATCACCGAGCACTAATTACATGAGCCACAACAGAATTCAACAGCCAAACATGTCGTCTCACGCTCTGCTCCAAACAGCCGAGCTCTCAGTGCAAGTGCTGTAATATGACTAATATATGTGGAATGTTTCAGTGTTTGTTCAGTGAATCCTCAGTGTACGCTACATAATGCAATTAACAGTACCTCAAGCTCAGTTGTGCTTCAGAACAGGGAACGCGATGGTTGTGGATCTGATGGAATAAAAGTGGGAAAATAATTCTGATTCTAAACGGTCTAGTCAGAACTTAGAGTACAGTTTCAGTGTATAATAGCAGCTGTAACTGAATGTGAGTGGTGCCCGTTCTTGCAAAATTTTCCACCATGATGCTGGGGTGGTATGGGTTTGCCAGGGCCACCTACACTACGCTACCATCCAACCTATGTGTTTGCTAAGGTGCTCTGAGGGGTTTAGTCTGTTGCTAGGGTTCTCTAGATTCATTAAACCCAGAACAACATAACAAGATTATGGTAGGACAATAGAGCATGTTATAATATACTCAATGTATATACGTTTGATTAAAAGCTTAAAGCTGCAATGCGTAACTTTTGCCTCTCTGTCGCCATCTCTGTTTGAAACATAAAATGGCAGGTTACTTTATTATTATAAACTTACCATTGCAAATGGGGGTATGTATGTATTTGCCCAATAACTGATTTTTGTTCATTTTTAATCAAAATAGTTACGGTTCCAGCTTTAAATATCATTAAGCAACTTTGTCTTTTGGTATTTTCCAAAATCCTGCTTCCACATTATAACTAAAATCCACATTATAACATCTGTCAAAATCAGAGATCAGATTCCTTTCAGATTTGAAGGAAAAGCCTTATTTGAGAACCCACCAAAATGTATTGCATGACAGAAAAGCGAGTTTGGTTTTTCTGTTGAGTTCTCATTAAAAAAAGAGGGTGGTGTGAGAGAATATTTACAAAGCAAACACATAATGATATTCTTAAGCCTAACCACAGGTTGGGGGAGGAAGAGAGAGAAAAAGAGAGAGTTTGGGTTGGGGGGGATATGTAAACGAGGAAGAGATGCTGCCACACAGTCAGACTGTCTGGCTACAGCAGGATCCCCAGCTCTCAGCATCACATGATTCCAGAGGTCAGAGGTTATCCCCACTGATGAATATCAGGCTGAGGCCAGTCGCACTCACTAAAGAAAGGGAGTTGTTTTCACTCCCAGAGTCTGGAAAGTTTATTTCAGGAATTTATTCTGCCAGCATGAGATTGTAAACCTGTCCCACATTGGGAAAATTATGTCCACAAATTTTCGTTTTTTCCCCTTAAACGCTATTATTTAGCAGCTAGAGTATCTGCAGACCTTTTCTCTTTTCTACAAAAGCATTAACAAATAATCGCATGCGGTAGGAAAATAAAAAAAAAGGTAATGGGTAACGTTTCTGCTGTATAGTCATATCGTAAGTGTGGTCTTGTGTTGACTCTATAAAAGATCCCACTTGACCTCATATGCTTAATGGAAATACTTTAAAATGAAAACACTGTTAATAGAATTATCACCGACACTTCATATAGCACCTTGCTCTGGACTTCAGGGAAAATCCCTCAGATTATCGCAGCCATGTGGAGGGAAAGGCCACGTTATGAGCTGAAAAGCTGGTACAAATGGGGAGCTAAGCCAGACCATTATATCAACCACAACCTCAATATATTCTCACCTAGTGGTGATCTCTGAAGAGAAATCCACTCCGGTATGTTGAGGAAATGATTTGGAGTGAACTCAGCATGGAATAGAAGTGCGGCAATGGTATGTGAGAACTTCCAAAAGTTGTGCAAATTATGGGCTTGACAGTTATGTGGCCCTAATATATTTCTCTCTTTAGGGTCTCCCCATAACCATCCATAGACACGCGAAGACTTAGAACTGCAGTATATTACCGAGGGACTCTCATAGATGCAATAATGTTCATACTAGGATAATATTTATTAATATAGTTAACCATAACCCCACATTTAACCCCCACACAAACCTGCTGACAAAATTAGGTTAAGAGTCTTATATACTGTAATAAAGAATACTTTAAAAGCTTTGATCAATCAATTTCACTGTATTTGTGGGGACAGCTTTAAACAATTGTCCTTAATAGGTATAGCCAAACCTGTATATACAGCGTGCGCACACATTGGGTTTTCATGTTTTATGGGAACATTCTATAGACATAATAGTTTTCATTCTGTAAAATAGTGTACACCATTCCCCTACACTAAGAAAACTTCAAAGATCATTCTGCATGATTTCTCACAGGGACCTAAAAAATCACAAGGTCAAAATTTACTGGTATTACTATACTTGTTGGGACATCCGGTGGTCATGTTGTAGTGAATACTGAGAAGTTTCTCCTTCATACAAGACATCACTACTGGAAACATGTTGTGAAACATGGTAGCTGGTTGCAGCAACAAACCATTTAACAGCTGCTCATACCAATTTAGGGTGTTTAAGTTGATTTTTGCAACATGGTGGCTGGTCGACCAGCAAATGGCTAGCCAATCAGCTTACACCGACTAGAAACCCGCCACCATGTTTAAAAACAGCTTGACTGCTCCAGGCCTGTGCTGCCATTGCCTTTATCACAGCAGGGACCGAGAGGCATTGACAGAGGGAAGCTGAGAAACTTTACCTCCGAACGACCCAGCAGACACCCCATCATCACCCAGCAGAGGATCGTAAATTGAGGGCGCGCTTTCCTCATCTGTAATGGCACTGATATTTTTGACATTTATTAACACAGTAGGATTGAATGATGGAAGGATGGCTGACGGAGGGAAGGGAGGGCTAACGGTTGTGTGTATGGGGTCTGCACAAAGCTGTGTCAAACCACACCACATACCATCACCAACGGGAGAATGAGAAATACATTTGGATTGTTGACATTGAACTTTATGAACCAGACAAGCCAATATTTCAGATTTTTCTCTTTCTGGCTGTAGTCATCTCACTCCTGTGTTACTCCTACTGCTCTCTGGAGAAGCCTGGAACCCATAATCACAGACTGGTGGCCAGTTCAAAGGAAAAAATGATTTCATGTCTATAGCGATCGTGATTTTATAAATCAATGGCTTTTAAAAGCAGACAGTCTCTTGAAAAATGTTGCCTAAGGATAATTATTGACGTTATCAGGGTGATGAATAAGGACAGAATCGTACCGCGTTTCAGGTCTCTTGTGTAATTTTATAAAGAGATGTATGACATATGTCACTTTAATGATATTAAAGCATGTGCGTGTATTTCCAAGGCAAGCATGTACTTGTAACAATCAAATGCAAAATCCCTGTATATTTTTTAAATGTCTGTATTTTATGGAAATTCTCTCAACACTGTAAGCCCATGACATTTTAACAGTCAGATGCATTGGAGCCAAAGTGCACTTACAGTAACCTTCATAGCATGTCTGCTATTGGTTTAGTATTGTTTTACTCTGTTGAATGTTTAAAGGGTTGTCCTCTCACAAATAATCTTACATTGTTTCATTTAAATATAATTAGGATACAGTCAATAATTTTTATTAAGTTGCTAACTACGCTACTGATTACTGTTAAAGCTGCATATGTGTAATTATGTTTATAAAAGAATCTAATAACGTTGAACTGAGCAACAGATTATATTTATCCTGCTTTTGATGTGCTTGTGTTTTATATTGAATTATTGTATTGATGCTTCAATGTTACCCTAACATATTTAATATTTTGTAACACAACACTTTTTGGAACTAGCTTGCTACAGAAAAAAAATGACTAACATTAGCAAGCAAATTTTTGTTGCACCCCTACTGGTCATTATGGGCATTACTCCATACATTAGTCCATTTCTGCAGGTGATTTTGAAAAAGCATTAAAAAAATAAAATAAAATAAAAATAAACAAATGACAAAACGTGTAGGTACACAAAGATTTATGACTAATATGACCCACTCATTTACATTATTTGTCTACTTTTGCCTTATAACACAACCAGTTAGAAACACCATATTTAAGAAACGCCATATTGTTCGAATAACACATGCATGTCATTGATGAGAAGCCACAGACAAGCTTGTAGAATATACATGCTTATTTTAGCTGAATGCTGCTTTCATTGATTTGTTTACTCCATTATACAGACAAGTTCACCGTTGCATTTTCCCATCAGTCTGTGAGGGGCACCAAAGCTCCTGCACTTGTCTTATCACTCAGAGCTAAGATAATAGGGGCAGATTTAGCCTGATTAGTGCTATTAGTTCTATCCCTGTCTCCTCATCAGAGATGCTTGACATGTTTCTCATAACGGCCCAGCACAGCGGCGCTGGGCAATGGGGCTGATTGACGTCTGTCTCTGGATAAGGGTTTGAATGACGTGTAATGGGCTTGGTTAATAGATTTTGTGTGGGAAATACATCAAATTAGATACATGCTACAAATGGAACCTTGTTTTTATTTAAATCACTGTGCATAAATAAGGGAGGCATGCAGGACTACATGGAACCGTAGAAGAAGAACCACGTTCCAACAGGCACATTGTGTCTGGATGCCTGACTCAAATCTGTACATGCAATTGTCTCTAATTGTGACATTGATTCAGAGAGATCTGCATTCTTCAAGCCTCTTATGGGTTTCCAGTGTAGGTCTCCGAGTCTGGGGAACCATCAACACGATACCAATCTAAACCAATGGCTCCAGTTTGGGCCTCCCACGGTCTCCGAGGGGCAACCTGTCCAACCCCAAAGTACCAAAATACCCCCTTCCCCCATTAACATGAACGGTGCGCCACTGACAGATGCATGTCAGAGCAGAGGCAATTATGAAGACATTCTTAAAGACAGCCTGTGTCATCACGTCTCGCAGTCGCCATTCTGAGGCGAACATGCCCAGCCGCTCTGCGTTTGTGGGGTAATTAACCTAATGATGTGGCTATGAGATTCATAATTGGTCTTCGCAAGGGTTTCCTCAGGGTGTTGCTTTGCAGTTTTGGGAGTCTTGAGGGATTTTATATAAAACAAAAGAATGCAAGATGAAATCATATAGCGCGTAACTATCATAAACTACACCATCCATAACTATAATTACCTTATTTGGTAATTATATGATTATTCTTATTTGGTAAATAAATTCACACTTTAGCTGTCTTACTAATATACGGTACACACTATTAAACATTGACAACAATGGTTGATACTTAATTACAAAATGTTTCTTTGTATCATTCTTAATTTCTATATTTTGATCTTTATAATGAACCAAATAAATTTACACTCGCTGTGACACACTCTTGTTCTCTCACACACACACACACACAGGAATACACAGAGACAGGAGCATCGTTCTCATTCCTGGCAAGTCTTCTGTGTCTTACCGGAGTCTCCTTGTCTGAGCAATAGCTCCCGCTTACAATTTATAGGAAACTCAATCGTTGCTCACTGTCTGTGTACTTTGCTCATTCCAAGCTTTACAGCGCTGCACATCGAAACGTAAGCTTGGAGAGACGCGTCAGGCTTATTTATAATCCAGAACACCACAAATACAAGTGGACGAAAAATGTGAGTCGGATAAAAGAGAAGAAAACAAAACAATGTTGCCAGGTGGGACACAGAGACAGGCAGTGAGTGAGGAATAAACCGCGACAGCCTATGTGTTACAGTGATTTTACCACGTGTTATCTGTGGTAAAATTACTCTAATGACACCAGTGGCTTCTTGCTTGTATGACACATGAACACCCATATAATAATATACAAGGTTTAATAGGCATATGTTTTATTAATAATTGTTTAAATAAACATCATAACATAGCAATAAGAACGTGCAATCCGAGGTGTGCGTTTATCAGCGTCATGGCTTCATAAACGACTCATCCGAACAGAATTAGAGTCGGAACTATGTTTCGAAAATAATTATAAAAATGCTAACAACATTGACAAACTTGATTCATAGACCTCTTTTCCAAGTAGTAACAGGGAACGTTCTCAGAATGTTGGCCAGGGTTCTGTGAAAGTTCTTTTAATTTTAATTTAATGTTTTATATTATATATGTCAAAAAGGTTATTCTTAAATTGTTAGTGGAACATTTTTAAAATGTTACGGAATTAAAAATGTTTGAACAACGTTCTTACAACCCAGCAGTAACGTTAATAGAATGCCTAAAAAACATTTTAAACGTTCCTAGAGCATTCAGAATAACATTTTTTATGTTTTTGTTTCTTAACTGAGACGTTAGGAAAACGTTCTTACAACTTAAAATGGTTAGCTGGAGTAGTGCAATGTGCTATTGCAAATAAAAAAAAATACATTAAAATGTTTGAGGTTTTAGATGTTTTACTTTGTCCTCATCCAATCTTTCGTCCAATAGACCGGAATAAGACAGGACTGAGCTGATGCTATGGCAACCGTTTTGTTTGGTGGTGACTGGTATCAGTGGGGCTGGAGCTGCACGGAGCTGTTTAGAGTAACTTGGGTTGCCATGAAAAAATTCTAAGCATGCACAAAACATAATATACAGGGACTCAGCGTCGCCCAGGGAGAGAGTCTCTCTGTCTGCTCTGCTCTCTACAGGTGGCCTTGTTTGGAAATGCTGACAAATAGGAAATTTGGAGCAATAGTAGAGAACCGCAACTCATTCCAAAAGCAGTCCACTGCGATGGTTTTGTATAATGTCCAGGACCCATATTTTTTGTCTCACTTCAGAAATAGGGCTTGGTCATGGGGTCATAACATCTTATAAATAGGCTACTGTATATATAGTAGCGTATGTATGCAGTACATGGGGGAAACGGGGCTAGTTGTCATATGGAAAAGAGCTATATCTATATATAACTGTTATAAATGTTTCAATGCATTCTGTCCAAATGCATAAGTTCTTTATTTGTCTAAAAAGGGTTCTTCATGTTTGTTCAAAGACCTAAATTCTACAATCTAAACAAAATGTATTTGTAACAGCTGTTGGTTAAACCACAACTCATATTAGTGTACAGCAGGTTCCCATTGTGATAACTTACCTCATGTAGTGTAACAACATGCTTTCTATATTGGGAATATCCACTACAAAACAACCGCAATAAAAATTGCAACTAGCCCTGGCCTCTAAACAAATCATGTTGAAAATATGTCAGTAGAATATTTTGTCACTGTGATTTGATTTTTATAAAATACGGTTGCCATCCATATCGTACTGAAGAACATTCATTATTTTACTGTACAACAATGAAGGCACAGATCTGTGAAGAGCAGGCTAGTTATGAGTCAGGACTTAGTGTCTAACCAGTGCTTCAATTTATCTTAGCAGTTAATCCCTGCTGAGTCCAAGCTGTTATCTTTCTACCTGTCCGGTTGTTAAGGATGAGGAATCTATTCATTAAAACTCTGTTAAACCCATAGGCTACAGCCATATGTTATGATTGTTTATACAGTGCTGAGTGAACAAGGAAACTCGCACATTCACAATGGAACCATTCATAAACGTTCATTCTCCTCTCTGTGAAAAAAATTGCTCTTAGCATTTGGGCAAGAGGTAATTGGGATCACTCAGCTTGTCTGATGCTGATAATGGGGCAATGGGAAATTCCTGTCAGAGAGTTTGTGGTGCAAGGCAGTTTCGCAACCGCCCTGGCAGCGCTGGGACGGAGTATGAGTTGAAGCATGCTCACATAGCTGTCATTAAACATATTTTAAACAACAACATAATAGCATAAAAGACAAAGCTCTTTGCATTATGCTAAGTTCTACTATTTGAGAACATATTGTTAACAATAATGTTATTGCTGATGATAGTAACTTCTGTGGACTGACAGACATCCCAGCTAACAGGGAACGTTCTCAGAACATTGGCTAATGCGCTCTAAAAGTTCTCTCAAAAGTGTCCAAAAAATCTTGCAATACTATTATGTAACATATTTATCAAAAACATTATTCTGAAGTTGTTAGTGGAACATTTTATAAATGTTACTGAACTAAAAATGTTTGATTAACATGTTTATAACCAATCAGTAACAATAATAAAATAAAATCTAAAAAAGGAATGTTTCCCCTTTTTTCGTCAAAATAACGTTTTTATTACTTAACAGAAATGTAAGGGAAACGTTCTTACAACCTAAAATTGTCAGTTGGGATAATAGGTGATACAGTTCTTATTAAGTAGTGTATAAAATATTCTGTGTGCTCTGTATCATTTGCATGGAGTAAATCGGCTTTGTCACAACTGAAATGGCTGTTAAACGCTTATTGAGTTAAATTCTGTTGACTGTCGAGTGCTTTGTGAATAGGACCCGAATGTACAAAACGAAATAAAAAAATAAGAACACTTGCCAAATGTAACATTATCAAACTGTCATTGTTTGAAAAGAAAGATTTAAATAACAGAACAACTGACATATCCTTTTGGCTTGTGGTACAGCTTGTTTCATGGATATGAAATTCAAACACATGCAAAATTAAACACAAACCTGAAGAAAAAATTGGAATTTGTGTACACGACTCTGTGTCCATCTTTATTAGGTTTTGCATTCCCTCTGTAAATACTGCTGTTGAACCTTTCCGTCAATTTCTAAAGTTTATTATAACTTAATAATAAAAAGGGATCTGATGTGATAACTATCTGTTCTAAAAAGTGCACTGGAATATTAGTGCCCTTAACCACGTTTCAGTGTTCCAATTAATGTTATTCTAAGAAAATGGCCATGCGGCCCTAGGGCCAAGAGTTCTTATGCCAGGCAAAGCATAGTTAGTTTTGAAACCACATGTTCCAATAACCGCAGAATAAATCTACAACACAATTATGAAGGAGTTTAGCTGTCTGTGTTTTCAAACATTTTACTAAAAAAAGTCTCGTCTCGAAATCAGGTCTAGAACGTAACTGTTTTTTACACATTGAACTGCCTGTTTAAGAAAATAAAATAAACAAAAAAAAGAAATAAACAGATCTTCAATTTTCGCAAATATGAAGGGTTTGTGTTACTATATAAGGGTTTTTTAAGGGAATAAAATGTTTGTGTGCTGTAATATTTACAGGCATATAACAGTACAGCCTATTTAAAATACAACAAACGTCTCTATTAAGCTTTATATTTATATGATATTCAGGGGGATTATGAAATATCAGGCAACCGTTTGGTTTGGTGGTGAGTAATTATATAAGGTATAGTTTTATTAATTTAGTTAAAATAGTTTGGTGGTATAGTTTTATTAATTTATTAATTAACTAACCCTTGTCCCCCACCTTTCAAAGCAGATTGATAAATGTAAGATTGCAGAACAGTATATTTCTGTTCGGTTACCGCATTGAATTGAACGGGAAGTTTGGATGTGCCAGGGCTACCGTTTGGGTACCGTCATGCTAACACTGTAAACAGCTGAAAGACATTACCTGCAGATGCTGTGTAACTAGCGCTCACGTCTCAATTATTATCCTTAAGTGCGAGGCGATAAGTGGTGCAAAATTGTCACAAGTGTTTGGGGTCTTTTATGTGTAAATGTTTCACATAATAAGAGCTTAATTTAGTCAAGATGTTGTAAAACTGTTACAGACCGGAACAATTGGTTGAGTCACTGTCACATGTTTCTTTCCTCTCTGGCTGAGCATAGTTATCAATAATAAAGCTACTAAAACATGCTTTTGGAAGCTGCAGTGTAATTTATTCCAGTAAATTTGCACATGCAGTGCATGAGAGATGCTGCATACTGTAACTTCGATTGCAGACTTGCGTTGTGTTCTCACACTGAAGTTCTGCTGTATCACAAACCTGGTCATTATAAAATTTTATTTCAATTACAGAACGGCAATCAAACCACAAACACTGCATCTGACATCTCTCCATACTATATAGTATGTGAAAATTGGCATGCAAAATAAGTAGCATATTGAAAACGTATGTCCAGTATCCAAAAATCCAGACTATCCAGATGGTCTGCATGCTTCTGCCGGGATTTTTAAGTATGCATCTTTTCTATCTCATACATATTTCATGTATGAGGCCATGAAAACTAAGAAGCCAGCAAATTCAAAAAGTTGAAGATGCAATCCGTAATTTTTGCCTCTCAACCATCATTTCTATTTGAAACAAAATCGCATCGAGTTATTTAATCTGAATGTGGTTGACAAGTTTAAATTCCAAACAACTGCTGTAAAAACAAGCTTCAAATGCTGCCCCATCTACAGTACCTGGACATGTGATATAGTAGCCAGATCTTTTCCTATGTTTACAGATGGTCATTTTCTGTGAAATCAGAAACGACAGCTCAAATTATAAATCATTATTATAAATTTAGCAGTGCAAATCGAGGAAAATCAATCTGTGTTTATTTTAAAACCAATAAAGTTCTGGATATCAGATGATTTCATCAGATTTACTGGATATCGCTCTGTTTGCGTCTATGTGTGCAGTACTCGACTTGCTTCTAAGAGTACAACTGGAATGCTGAAACCTGTCAAAATCACTGCCATGTGCTGCTCATGCATGCAGTGTGAACTGGCCTTTACAACTGATGGTTTTACAGCCGCTTGACAACAGAACCGCAGAGCTTTGTACTAAAACTGTGGTATAGGCTCATAATAAAAGCTGGCATTATTGGTCATGATGTAGTTATGTTGTGAGAATAGTGTTATAGAATAAGCAGAACCAACACAGTACAAAAGTGCAAACAGGACATTAAAAACTGAAAGTAATTATGGGTTATAGTGTGCAATTAATAAATCACTCCAAAATTCCCAAATATAGCTGTGAAAACTGAAAGATCTATTATGTTGACTCAAGAAGGTGGCTTGAGGCTCCTGGAGAGCCACAGGTCTTTGTAGAAAAACCATTGTGCCTCTGACAATCTGTGTCTGTAAGTAACTTGTTTTGGCATTGTGGCATTCAAAATGACGCTTGATGACAAGATGAAAAGACACTTAAATAATAGAGTTTCAGAAATGACTCTCCAGTGTGTCTAGGTGGCATGCCACCATCAGTCTGTCAGACATGCCAAAGTATTTGAGGTATCCCGGATTATTTACAATGCAAATGAAGCAAAGAAGCGTTTTCCACTTTACTGCAAAGAATATTTTCCATGAGCTACAGTGTGCAGCGCAGTGCTGCGCGGGTGATGTTGTAAAAGCAACGTAATTAGGTTCCGTCCGCTTTGTTCAGGAGAGAATTCAAAATGCTAGCCTATATTCAAAACTCATTAAAGTCAATTAAAGTCAACCGCGATTCCCAGGTGAATGGCTATACTTTATATTTATTGAATATAGTTTAATTTCCATTACACCACAATACAAGATATTGGAAAGCAAACATGTTCGAACGGTTTCGCTTCGTTTATATTACTTTCACGTATATCGAGATCTATTGGAAGCCTAGAAGCCAAATAAAAAATAAAATCTATTGTAATTGGCGGATGCATTTAAACATAAATAATCTATATGTCACATTGTACATATGCTGATATATGTGCATCTTAATTTCTGTATTTACTGAAGTTAATCAACAAAGAGAAAAACATTTTCGGAAAGAGACGGGGGAAAGAGGGAAAGTTAGGGATGTGAATGATGACGCATGTAGCATTGCGGTACACGAGACGAGAACTCAGCAGGACTCTTACATGTCTAAGCGATCGTGGTAGTTGCTTTCCAAACACATACACACTCTTGATTCAACACTGTTGTCTGGGGACGTAAAAATAGACTCATCATCAGCGCTTTGTTTCTTTTCCTTCTTTTGGCAGAGCGTAATGGAAAATCTGTTGTTTATCAATAGTCCGCCTCTGAAACATGCTTTTTGGATCTGCGTAGTAAATAAAACCTCGTCTAGTTTATGATATTGAAAAATACACAATACAGTCATGCATGCACAACAGAAGGTGTGCATTTTGCATTTTACCCCCAAACGATATTAGCCCGTAGATAAACCCATAGATTAGCTTTTGTATTGTACTGTATAAAACCTCTCACCATATATAAAACAACATATTGTGTATAGAAACACTATCGAATAGGAGAAGATGCATTAATATATATATATATATATGTATATGTATATCACAAAATAGAGGCTGGTCAGTACCATCCTATACGAGCTCAGAGAGTATGAAGCAGATCACTGTAAATAGCACAAGGCAGATGAATCCACTGTCCTCTGTAAAGTCTTTTAATATTGTGTCCAGCTGTCTTTGTCTCTAGTAGCTTTGTGGGTTTCTATTTGTCCATGGCTCTTCCATAAGATAGAACAGCTTTCATGGTGACAGTCAAATATGTCTTATGAGGAGAAATGTTGCTGGGGTACAGTCCAAAGAGCAGCTATGTAGTCTTTTGTGGTTCGCCAGATATAGTCTGGCTAGGAAACAGGGCTATACCCCCAACAGCATCCCCATGAAATCAGAACCGCTCTGTATTGTGATAGATGCTCCAGCTGCATTGTCCACAAATATGGAGGTGTACTGGCCAGCCTACAGAAAAAGAAAACATCCCATTACTCATAAATTACAGCATGACTTTGAGTTCCTGGCATTCACATCAAAGACTTAGACTCCCTGCCATAGAAGAACCTTTTTCTACTACACAGAAACAAAAAGGTTCTATAGATGTTTAAGGTTCTTTATGGAACCATACAGCCAAAAATGGATCTTCTGTGTCATTGTGAAGCACCTTTTTAAAAAAAAAGTGCATGTTTTGATTTCAAGTTAATCCTAACCAAGCATTTAAATACATTAACAGCTTGGTAAATTGATTTTAGAGTTCAGTGCCAGAAATAACACATAAAATAGCACAGCAGTTAAAACATTAGATTTTTATAAGAATATAAAATTCTGTAAAGCTTAAAATGGGTCAGGTTTCTTAAGTCTTACCTGAAGTTCTAGCAGTCCGTGGACATACACTGTAAATATCTTGCTGTTACTCTCAAGACCAACAATCATTTCCAATGATCTGCACAAAAATACAAAGAATATCATGAGTGGAAAATGATTAATTTGAATTTCCAGAGATCAGTACAATCTCCTTTTCAAAGGTTTCAGCTGTAATTACATATTTTGTTTGAGTAATGCCTGTTAAACTATTTTGATCACTGTTAAACCAATTAATCTGGAGTCTTCCAAAAAACTGAAGTCCACAAATTTTCCAAGAAAATTTCGCACAGCATGCGTATTTTGAAAATCTAAAGAATTACCCTTCAGTACTGTTGCTAAAACCAACAAGGACCCTACGAGTCAAAGGTGGGGCAGTAAAGGTTACCAAGGCGACAGGGGCTAGACAGAAGGTGAGAGGACATTTTTTAAAAGGCCTGCAGTACTTTAACACAGGAAATGCCTTGCTGGCTGCACACAAGCTAGAACAGACAACAAGCTCACGTGTTACACACATAGTGTAAAACATGGCGTCTTCGACACACTAACAATCAACATGCGCCGAAAAAGGGGTTTATCCAGAATTTCAACCTCTGTTCGCTCTCCCTCGCCTCCTGTTCCTCTAACAGTATTTTTTCCTTTTAAGTAAAATTATTTTTGTTTGATTTGTGAAAGAGGATTTTTATGACATGCACTCACACGCCTAAGCCACTGAAATAAAAACCACATGCTCTGAATTTATAAAGGAGCTCAAGAAAAATACTCATTTTCATCCGAAGCGATGTATTCCTTTGAGTCATAAATTTATATTGGAGTCATGAATTTATGTGGATGTGGTCTGTGGACACTGAGTCCAAAATCGAGTGTTTGTCTCTAATAAATAGACTAGATGGGGGCAAATTATACGTAATATAATCATAATAACTTTCCTAGCAAAACTGCTGGTGTCAGCTCTTCTCCTGGATTCTTTTGCTAACACCATTGACACAGACTGGCAGAAAGGCCTGAATTTATCAAAACTGACGAGAAGTGACCAGTCAAACTCTTTGTCAAAAAAAACAGCAATTACATCAGATCACGAAAGTATATTAGCTCTATTCGAGTGCTAATTTGTGTTACTATGTAACACTATCTGACTATCTGATGTAAACATATCTGGTAACCATTTAGTAACCATGTAAACACTACAACAACTACATTACTAGGTATTAATAAGCAGTAAATTAGGAGTTTTATGGGGCAAAATACATAGTTAATGGTGAATATGTGTTCCTCAAACTAAAGTGTTATCAAATATCTAACTATACTATATAACTGTACAGTAAGACCTATATGTTGTAAATTGTAAATTTAAAATTGTAAATGTTTTTTTGTAAATTGGGTTTATCTACTTGATTTGGGTTTATCGACTTGAGACTTGACTTGACTCATGATTTTGTCTTTCAGATTTTGTATTTCACCCAAAATGAAAATGATTAATTATTAATTTAAGTCATCATTTATTTTTAAGCCTGTTTTGTTAGTTAATCAGACATTACTAATTCTCTCACCAAGTTGCACCACGGAAAAACTTTCAAACTAAAGAAAACCACACAGGTTTGAAACAGACAGAATTTAAACCGTAAACCGCGAGAGGAGGGAAACGTACGTGTATCTGTGGCAGAGTGACTCGATGCAGATCAACACTCTCACATTGTCTCTGGCTCTCAGCTGGGTCTTACTTTTCTTCACCTCAGTGTGGTCTGCAGAAAACACAATTATTAAGTCAGAGGTTTCAGAAATGTCCACCAATCAGTTGTAATAGAAGCCTCAACTAAATGCATCCAGATAGCAACCGAAACATTATATCTTCCCATTTATTTTAGAAAACAAGGGCTGACAATACTGGGTGCTTTTGTATGAAGACTAAAGTCTGTGGAGTCTTGTGTTTGACAGAGTTTTGTATCTGGGGCACCAGAGCCAGTCATGTTTGACCTTCAGCCGCGTCTCTTCTGTACGTCTGCAGTGGATTTGTGAATTTGTTTGGGGATGTTGATTTTCTGCCACAGTCTACTGCATAGAGCCAATTCCTTTTCCCCGAGCTGCATGGTGGCGCCACAGCTTAAGATAGTTTTGCGTTCGGAGTCCCTGGGGCTTATGTGAGTGTTGCTGCACATCAGCATTGCCTCTAAAGAGATGAAGTCAACAGGATAGCTGCCACCCTAACCTCATTCCTCTGCTCCAGAGCACCAACTAACAACAATATAGTCATCCACTGTGTCATGGCACCCGTTTTTTTCTTTTAAATTGCAAGATATTGTGCAAGACACCCTTGGTTGCAGAAAACAAATGCATCATGGATGGAATGCGAGTTACAGGGGAATGCAATCCATGTGTTGAGAACACGCCAAGTCTAAAACAAGCATTTGCATGGTGCCATCTAATCATGTAGCAACTGTTGCGTAATTAATTTCTTTTGCGTTTGTGTTTATAGCAGAGAAGCGGTGCATTCCATAAGCAGAGAAATCCAGAAGCAGAGGAAACAAATTATTATATATTTTGTTTTACTATCTGAATTCATTTTCTTTGATAGCAATGAGATGAAATGGCGAGCAGATGGAGACTTTTCTTGAGTCTAAGATGTGTCTTCTGAGAAAGAGAGCCTGTAATCTCAGGTCTCTCCTTTAGAGTTTCAGAAGAGATCTTGAAAATGTCACAAACAGTGCACAGATTTTCAGGATACCAGTGTGCAATCAAAACCCAGAAATTTTGAAATGAACGCTTCTCATTCAGTTCTTCCCAGACCAAATTATGTGAGCTATGCTTTCCACATTAATTTTATTATTATCTCCATACTCTTACTGTACTGTGTGTCAGCAGTTGTCTAATTTTAACGTCTTATCAGTTCTCCTTTAGAACTTTAAATGAAACATTTGAAATAAAGATTTGAAATAAATTATTTATATGAAACATAACCGATAATTATAGTTTTTGTCTCCAGAGTTAACGTTGTAAATACAAGCAAACATTTACTTGTATTACGCCTAACTATTACTCTTGAAATCTCATCCACAATTGTTTTTTTATCTCTTACACTGTAAAAGATTGTGATTATTAAAAACAGAATGTTTGTTACTGTTGAGGTGAACTTTTCGACCCTTTCTTACCAATATGAACATTGGCGGAGAACTGATAAATTCCAGTTATGGGAGCTGTAAAACGGCCAGTGGACTGATCCATCCCCGTCCCTCTGAGGAAGGCACCTTTGGCAGGAGGCTAAAGGTATGAAACAGGTGAGAATTATAGAGGGCTTACAATAAACACTGCACACCTAATAACTGGTTCCTACTCAAGACCATATAAAGCAGAAGCTATTGGTCAAAAACCAACAGCAGTCATTTCTTATAAAAAGACAAAGGCTTGAAATTGTATATGAAATATAAGGGAATAATACACAAACACATAAATTGCGGACTGGCATTCCAAACACGAATGACTCAAGAATTTGTTTTTCAGCTGAATTTTAATAAACCCGCTTACAAATCGAAGCATCCCGCATACAGTGTTAGAAAATAAGCCAGTTTTAGGGCTCAGTTTGGGAGCACATAACCATTAAATGGCTAGAAATATGTAGACAGCTGCCAAGAATCCTCCGATTCTGTTTTTGATCATAACTGCAGCCATGCAGCCACGCCAGACCACATTATTCTGCATTACGCCTCCAGAACCCACCAAGCGTTCCAGACTCAGACGCTTTTATAATGAGTGCTCCGATTAGTGCTAAACACTCGTTCAGTTATGCCATTTTTGTGCTGTCAGCTTTAAACATGTACAATGAATGCCTTTCTTATACATGTCAGATCACAACAGATATGGCAGAAGAATTTGACTTCTTGTGACAAGTTTTTCTAAATTGGATGAACTTCGTGTTGACATGCGAAACCGTTATTTTACTCATGTGACAGATTTGAAAGAATATATGATTGTAATTTCTCTAATATGGAAAAATAAGATTCAAACATCTTTAGATGATTTAAGATACTTTTCCCAGCTGGCCATACGTTTGAAAGTGATCGTACATTTAAATACACAATGCTTGGCATTGGAAATCTTAATTGTCTACCTTAATCAATAGCTATTTTTTCCATGACTGCTATAAAGAACACTTGAACAGCACAAATAACATTGATTTTCGGTGGTTGACATAATTCTCGCTTCTATATAACAGTGTGCTGTTTTGAATAGTGTCTATTTTTACACACACTACTCACTAGTCCAGAACCCCAGACAGAGTACCTTTTGTACGCCACTAAGTAAGCAGTGTGCCATATTGCACTGGATCATTTTTTTGAAGGAGGCGGGCTGAGGCTGTAGTTGATTGGCTGAGTAAATGATTGACCAATCAGCGTCTCATTACTATGTTCAAATAAGAAGAGCCAATCAGGAGTTTACTATGACAGCTGGCTCCTAATTCATTTGTAAGGCACACACGGGTTGGAAGCTTTTAAAAACGGCCTTCAGTATTCGGTAAAACTGTCACTGTGAAGACACAACTATGCAGTTTGAAGCCAAATGGAACCATGACAAAACAAGCCAATTTGAAATCATTTTGAAAAGAGAGGAATTTCTGAAGCTCTGGCAGAAGCTTCACTTGCTGCCACAAAGAGGCGATTACGTGCACTTTTGAAAGTGTATCTTTTACTGTAAATAACTGTTTCTAAATCAAATTGGCGTTAATGTGTATTTGCTACACTCTGATTTTATACACCCCGTTTCCTTTTTGTTGGCCTCTCATTACTAATGTACTCAACATAAGGCACCCTTGTCATAATTCTCCTGTCCTACCTGTAGGTACCTTCATCTTTGTTTTGTAATCCAGTCCTATAAAAATGTATAGAACTTGTCAGAAAAGGTTTGTCTTTTTAAAGCTTCGATAGCATGTCATTATGTATAGCATAAAGAGTTTAGCTCATGTAATTTGAAGCTGAGCGGCTTCAGGAATCCGTTATCGGATCTGTTACGCTCCCTGGTATTTGAAGTGCATTGTGGGAATGTATAGTAAGCGAATGTTTCGGCGTACTGGAAGGATTTTGTGATTGAGATCAGTCCCGAATAGGGAACTAGGAAGCTGATTGAGCTGACCCTACAAAATAACTGTAGACGTTTCAAGGTTACAGGGACAGTGGAAAATACAATGGTCTGCTTACTGTGTTATGTTATAAACACTTCCATTTTTGATGTATGTTCATGATAAAAACCAAAGTAGAAGTAGTAAACGTTTTTTTATTTTGTTAATCCTCTGTCACGCCTCAAAATATGAATTATCTTAAGAGTGTTTGCTGAAGCTGAGCAGATGTAACTGTGATTACCCGCACTTACTGTTTGAAAGTTCTGAAGCTCTGCCAGGGTTTTCTTGTCCACAACTACAGGGCCTCTGAGTTTGCAGTGAAAAGCCTCCTCAATTCTCCTGTAGGAGGTCATACCTTCTAGGGTAATAAGAGCCGGGGGCAGCTGACTAGGTTCATTGGGCCTATCCACTGCAGCTCTCCTCTCTGTGGCCTCTGTACAAGCAGACCGAAAGCAGACACATCACTGTATGTAGTTAAAGACACTTCATTATTGTGTATCTGAAAATGTCTAACTAATCTACATGATAGTCACTTGAGGATGAACAGAAAAGGCCCTAGAAAAACGTAGATGTGTGTTATCCTCACCTTTGATCATTTGTTTGAACTCTCGCAACAGGACCTCTTGAGTGACCTCTGCCCCAGGGGATCCTGGGGGTCCCTGAGGCCCTGGAGGACCGGGAGGCCCTGGGGGACCCGGCTGATAGTCAAAAGAAATACAATTGTTACACCAATTTCATCAAGTGCTCAAAAGCACATTTCACTTTATGTGACAACATGTCATAACTTGAAATGCATTAAGCAATGTATTATGCAATGCATAATAAATTCCACGGTAGAGCTAAATTATACATTATATGATTTACATTCACAGTCATTCAACATTTAGTGAAGTGCCGTATGTCTGTAATCGTACTTACTAGGTTTTAATGCCACCTAAACTTTAGCCTTGGTGTTTAGTATGCATCCCTAGCTAGCTGTTTTATTAATTGCCAGTCACAAAATATAGGCAAGAAATGCACTGTGCATTCTCATGCTCTTACGCGAGACTGTCAGTTATGTCTCTGACGTTTGATAATATGTGACTGTAAAGATTTTCCGCACCAGTGGTCGTTTTCGCTTTCTGCATTTTCCGGGAAAGTTGCCCACGGGTCTCTTCACGAAATCCATCCATGATCCAAGAGGGTCAACTCTCTGGTTCTCACTGACCTGTGGAATCAAAACCAGGTATGATCAATTTGGCACGCATGTTGTGTTTTGGAGCGGCATATTTCTGCAAGGCTTTTAGTATTTTGATGATACGGAAATGACAGATTCACTTAATCTTAGGCTTGAGCAGGCAATAAAAAAGGTATGCTATTTCCATTATTATATTTGATGAGTCATTGAAAGCAGTACTAACTGTGCGATCTAGCAAATATTTAAGCTAGAGATCATTCTGTAGTTGGCGTTCATTGCTACATAACTCAGTACAATGAGTCATAATTTCTGCTTGCAAACCCTCATAGGAAAATTTTGCCTAAAGATGCTATTAAATGGTGCCAGACATCATAGCAGGTTGCACTGTGTACCCTTTTATTTCTTATCCTCTCCTCAATACTGCAGTAAAGGACAAGGTCTTTGTGTGGCATGCAGAACTACCCCATTGCCAAACACACTCAGTCAAATTTTCTCTTGAGTATTTTCCCCTTTGCCTAATCACTCATTTTCAGTAGTTCTCTCAGGTGCTACGTCAGTTTTGCGCGGTAGGGTCTGTGAAAAATAAACAGCCTTTCTAAATTGATCTAGTTTAGACAAGTTTCCATTAGCAAAACATTGCTGTGGAGCTAAAATTGAGAGGCCCGAGACATGTTGTATTATACTGTGGCTTGCTTTATGCAACTGTCTAAATACATAAAGTGGGTAAAAGTGGAAAAATTGCTGGCTTCTTCTTTTCAAAAAGCTTTGAGAGCTTTCAAGTTCATTTCTCTGAGGTAGCAAGCTAACCCAGAAAGAGGTTATCAAATATGCAACATTTAATATAACTCATTCCGTTTGGCAGCAGTTTGAACCCTCTAAACCCCAGCTTGGAATAATTTCAACCGTCGTCAGTCAAGCGAATGACATCTCCCTTTCTCTGGTAAGATTGTAGAACTTTATCTGTTTTCCTATTAGCAGTATATAGAATTTGAGACTAAATAGTTCTAATGCTCTCAGAACGTTCCGTCCAGTAGACAAGAACACACTGTTTGTGCACATCAACATCGGACCAAACGAAATATGAAATATAATAGTTACTTTTTAAACAACTAACCACCAATGATGCAGCTGATGGTGTTTCACTTAAGATAAACCGGGGGTGTGGGGGGGGTTAATAAAATCCAGTAACCGCAAATATGAATTGAATCTCCTTGAGCCCTTCCCTAAACTTCAAGTGAGTGCGCTCGAGATAGAAGCAAAGATAGAGGGAGTTTGTGGAGGTGAGCTGTCTGAAATGGAATTTGTTTAGGTTTGGCACTAAGACCTGGATCACTTATCTGTTAAACTAACACGCTGCATCTCTGCTCAAAAACAGAAAGCTGCAACAAAGTAACCTCTTGTTTTTCTTACATATACTGGAATGAAAGGAGCTCATATTTTTGGTTGGGTGCAAAAAAATTCTCTCCCCCATTTCTTGTGACAGGAGACAAAATAAACAACTTAACTAGCACACAAGCCTCTTGCATGTTGGCTGTCTCTGTGTTATTGTTGTGAATTAGGAGCCTGGAGACAGCTCCTAAAGACAGACACATTTGTAAAGATACTGTTACAGCAGAAGGCGATCCCTCAGATCTTCCCCAAACACTAGGAAAAAGATGGGTGATTTGTTTCTTTTCCATTGTCTTATATGGAATGCTTTATAAATACAGACTGTGTCATTGGTATGTTGAAGTAGTGGGTTAGCGATGCCAAAAAACAGCCACAAGATTCTTACATTACCAAAAGAACAAATGCTCAGGTCATGAATTCTTCTTAATATTGTTGATACAACATGCTTCTTTTAAAAATCAATAGCTTCTTTGGCAGATGCAGATAGCAGCATCGCAACTAACTTTAGGCTGTGAGAACGTTTCCCTAACATTTCCATTTAGTTACAAAAACATTAAAAATGTTATTTTGAATGTTCTAGTAACATCTAAAATGTCCAGATTTTTAGACGTATTAACATTATTGCCTGGTTGTATGAAACGTATTGATTTTTGATCACTAACAACTTATATAATGATATATAAACATTCTATCAATGTTACCGCAAAATATTTTTGATATTTTGAAAAAAAAAACCTTTAGAGAACGTTAGCCAACATTCTGACGACATTGCCTCGTTAGCTGGGATAAGCCTCAGAAGCGTTCTCAAGCTAACAGAGAAACAATGCCTCAACACCTAGAGAATCACAACCAGTTTGCACAAGATTTGCAAAATGAACAAGCCAACACCTTCACTGCCTATAACAACACATGATGAACCTCCATTAACCCATGGATGATTCCAGTCGCATCAGATGGGGCTCGGGGAGGATCCATAATTCTGTCAAGGCAAGGATTGACTTGCCTGAAGTTGCTGCTTGGAAATGCTGTGGAAGTTTGTGGAAACACATCAGTACTCCACGCAATCTAATTGTATCATGTTCTCTCATGTTCTCCCACACAAAAAAATAGTAAAAAAAAAATAGATGCTGCCTCTATGCTCATAGACTCACACATCACTTCCTTGTCAGAAAACAGAGGTTGTAATCGTGAACTAAATGACCAGTTTTCTGATTCTTCAACACAAGTTCTCCAAAACAATCTTTGGAAATGGGAGACCATTTTATTTAGACTTTAGTCTCATGTGGAATGCGCAGTGGTTAGTTCAGTGCGATAAAGTTTCCAATATTTCAGCGCGTTATGTACACAGTCGATTCAGCTGACAGCAGTAGCATGGCATGTATGAAAAGCCTTATGCCGAAGTTATTCAAATCATGACAGATCATGGCAAGCTGTTATTATCTCAGCATAGCAATGGGGTGGATTTTTCTCTCATGAGTTTGTTTTGGGGCTGTTAAAACAGCAGACCTTTGTGGAGCAAAGCTGCCAAATGCTCCATTAGAGACAGTTAAAAAAAGGCGAGCTTTCGTGAGACGATAGAAAAGCTGAGAAAAATGGCCTTCTTCTCGAAGGCATTATGATAGACTCAGTAAGCAAATACGAACACAAAGCTCCTCATTATATTCGTAAACATGATATGGAAAGTGTATACAGCGTGGAGCTTGGAGAGATTTAGCTTCACTTGGAGGTGAAAAGGGTTAGCATAAAAAATTGCCATTGCTGAATAATTTATTAGCCTTTAAAAATCTTTTTGTATAATGACGGAATTCACTTTAAAATTCAAAATATCAAAATTCCACTATAAAATGAACGGACTTATTTTTAGATTCGGGGCACGTAATAACAACCCGTGTTCTAATAATTACCTTGATTAAGAATACAACATTTCTCTGAAACTCTTAGAGCTCTCTATTTGTTTAACATTCAGGGAAAATAAGAAAAATTGTTTATTTTATGAGAGAAACGTCAGAGACATTTTTCATGGCAGCGTGCCACAGCAAACATAAACATAGCCATAAAAATCTGCCTTGAGGCCACAATCAACAGTTCTGCAGCCGTGTTTGATTGTGGAGAACCTTGTAACCGCATTCGAGCTTTACATGCATTTTATTACACAGCTTGAATATTTGAAATGATACAAACCCTTTTATCTCAAATTAACTCAAGTATGCAGCCCAGACTTTAAAAATGGGGTCTTTGGTCTGTTTTAACAAAGACAACAGGCTTAGTGACATAAAGAAAGCTGCTTTTGTTTTTGGACCCTAAATAAAAATATTTGTTTACCTCATTTATCAGATGTTTACAGGACATTATGCATGTAAATATGTAAGTTAAATATCTAAAACCTCCGATTCATAAATATGAGCTTTTGTACATTTTTACAAAAGTACTCAGTGCCAGTTTGTAGATTTCTTGCAGGACACTAAATACAACAAATAATTGTTTTTTTAATAAATGTTATGCTTTCATCAAGGCCAAAACTATTGTGAATGCTCCATTGTGAAAGACAGAATATCTATTCATATTAATATAGCACAGTTTATACCAGTCTCCTACACTAACACTTTAAAAAAAAGCTGACAGACAGTAAGCAGGTGGTTAAACGTGTACATTGAGGCATGTTGACATTTCACCGAGTAAGGCATGTTCCTGGATCAACATTAACTCTTGTTGGCCCTGAAACAACAATTCTGTACCCCCAACCCAAATTAACCCCAACATTACTAAAGCACTAAACCTTCAAATCTGATTGGCTGTCGCCAATGTTGTTCAAGCACCAACAAGGATGTTGAGCCAGCAACATGTCGAACTTCGGTTGAGCAGACACCGTGACTGAGGGCTTTCCCAAAGTGATTGTTGTTTGTAGACGGCTGTCTCATCACTAAGCTTCATCCATGCATGGCTCAATGAGTTTATCCACCCACAGCTCGAGGGCAGTATCTCCCAGCCGTATCATCATCATCACCACCGGGCACTTGTGTGCATCTCGCACCCCCATCCCTTGATTCACCCACCGCTGCGCTTCTATTGCAATAATAACAAAGGAGAGCCTGATGGATCAGCCACGAAGTACATCAAATATTACCATATGCAGCGCCTACTGATATTCCCTTTCATTATGCACCCACCGTGCCAAGTACACCAATGCGTCCAAGAGAACAAAGTGTGGTGATGTTAGGTTCCGAATCACAGCTTAATGGGTCAGTCAACAGATTTATGGATTTGATTATACGAACCTGTGCACACCACACCTTAGATTCTTACCTGCAATTACGGTTTCTTTTGGTACCAAGTCATTACAGCTTTGGAAGTCGACACAGAGATACAAAAGAGAAATTATTTTTTGGCTGGATATCAAGCAACACAAAAGCTTCAAAGGGCATCATTTAACAGGTAACAGACCCGCTGTATATTTCATTACTGAGGCCTCATTACTCTGTAATTCCTTCCCTGTGGACAAGGTCTGATAACTAATACGCTCCAAATGGACGACAGATACAGTTTTTCTTTCACATGTACGTTGAATATTTGTTTGGCAGTTACCGTGAAGTTCCTTTCATCGCATTCTTACGTGAGCAGTGAAACAGGCAGTTAAACGCTGTGTTGTTACTCGAGGGGGGAAAGTTGGAAACGCGCCCATTAGGCCCACAGGGTCATTAAATAGTGACATCAAAGCCGTCTGAATTTCATTTACCCAGATCTCGCTCATTCTCACCCAGCACACTGACACGTACGTGTCAGGATACACTCGCAGCTTTACCAAACGAACATGCTAACTAACGGTTACTGTAAGTAATGAGGCCTTGTGTTGTTTTAATGACTCTCTCTGTCTCACGGCATCGCGGCAGTGTAAACATTGTTTAGATATTTACATGAATGTGATGTGTGCATTCCTGGCTAGTGAAGACATGCGAGGAGAGATGGAGCCACGGGACCTATTATGAGATCTGCTGAGGAATTATCCTGCCTTCCTCTCATAAAAGGTCTAAAAAGAGCTGAAAAAAATCTGATTGCAGCATCACACCTGCTTTGTGTTCAAATTATATTGTTGAGCTAGTTTGCGCTGGTGCTCATTTCCTTATTATCTGTGGTAGGTCAAACGGACAGCTACCAAAAGCTTATATTTATATCAAAGCTATATCAGTGTACCGTAATGTTGCGTTCTCCTGAAAGCTAAATTACTCTTGTGGTTTTGAGCTTCTGAGAGAGATAAAATGTGTAATTGTGAGATTATATCTCATGAAAATATAAATATTCGAATGCTTAGTCTACAGGATATTTTGGAAGATAATGTCAGATAACAATTACAATGTCAGATAATGTGAGAAAGGTTATTGTTATTGACGAAATATAATACATAGTCTAAAAATAAAAAAATATGCCGCCTTCAGGCAGAGTTTTTGATGTTAAGATTAGGTTTGGATTATAATAGTGGGATTATTCCTCTGTACTAAATAAATGACCAGTGTCCAGTAAATATCAGGGCTGGATTAAAGCAGCGCAAAGATTGCGGGGTTCAATTCCCAGGTATTTATATACTGACTACATTGTATACCTTGAAGGCACTTTGGATCTGCCAAATGCATAAATGTACTGTAAATATTGTATATAGTGTCCAATAATATATGTAAAACTGTAAATATTTCAGAAAACCCATAAACAACTTTTTGGAGTGCCAATTTCACTTTGTTAACTGATGGCTTACACCTTATGATTTCTTCATGTATAAATACTAAAGCAAGTAAGACCCAACAGTGGAAGCACACTTGGGTCCTTCATTTGACTGTCTGGTGAGATTCCCAGCATGGCTTACAGTAAGTATTGGTGGCAGGACAATTAATAGCACCACATGGATTTTACGAATCTCACCTACATCTCCATCTCTAAATTTAAATGTCACCTTAGATCTGGGTCCTCGGCCCGGGTGACAGTGTGACACGATCTGGCACAGCACTGGGTTTTAGAGTGATTATGACATTATTCTCTGATTGTACTGGACAAGATGAAAAGAACTGAAGCAAGGGGAGGGACGGCGACTAATCCTTCTTGAGGTGTCCTCTTTCAAGACCCTTTCTATGAGGCTTTGTGAGGGGCTTACGCGGCTTGCTGCTCCAGTTTTTCAGGGGGCTGCACCGCCCCTATCGGATGTCCCAGACACAGCGGAGTCAGCCTGGTCTGCGAATGACAGAATCAATGGGCTGGGAAAGAGCTCTGCCCAAAGGTCTTTAAATATCTCCACACCTAAACCTTCCCAGGAATTACATCATGGCACCCTGCCTACACTGGGCTACAAAGGGAAGAAGGAGAGGAGGAAGAGGTGATGAAGGAGACACTTGGGGTGTGATGAAGATCAAGCACCAAGAGGTCCTAGTAAGTTACAACCTTAGGAGACCATAGAGGTTGACTTAAGGTCACCACTCATAGTTTCACAGGGCTGAGCTCTTTAAATAAACATACAGAGTCTGTATAGAGATAAGACATACCCAGAATACCACAATATACTACAGTGATGTGTAACAAGTGAAAAACCCTCTCACTGACATTTATCTGGATAGGACAATAACTCTTGTCAACAAGATCACTGGAGCACAGTAGTTATGGAAAGAGTGGTTGGCATAAGGGTGAAGTGGAGGGGGGCTCTGGGGATTTAGGAATGCCAGCTGTATGGGTGGGCCAAGACAGGGGCTAATTTTCCAATGGAAACCCCAATATCTAAACAATACAAGAGCCATAAACAAATAAAGGGTGGAAATAGCAATACATTGCCCATGCCGGAGCCAGAAAATGTCAGCACACAAGTGTATGATCATTCAAATGTAGAGAGCATGATGACATTTTCAAAGACTTACGGACATGAAAGGTACTTTTTAAAATCGTAAATATCCGTTCTTGACTACTGTATCGCCATTCATACATTATCAACATCTCAAATAATACACAAGCCCGTCTACACATTTTAGTAGTGGGCCTGGTGAAGAACCCCCTACTGAGAGAACTAATTGATGCTCTGATCAGACCCTATGAATGTGCATTCTTCACATAACTGACGCAGTCATCCTCCTCACACAATACAATCCGCTTTTGAGTCCTGTTTACACCTGGTATTAAGATCCGTCTCGGGTCAACTGATCACAGGTAAATGTTCGGCCAAGACTCATTGCTGTTTACACCTGGTTGTAATATGCATTTCACATGTGTCTCCTATGACCACTTGTTACTGAATTTTAAGGGCACAATCTGTAACTTTGTGACTACATGTATGACATTATATATATAATGAGTAGATGGTGCTTTATTGTTGCACAATAAAGCACAGATTCAGATCAGCTTTTACACTACCTCTTTCATTAGTCTGGTCTCAATCCGTTTTAATGTGTTAACACTGTATTTAATGTAGCTCTGTCCACCTGTGATCAGATCTCCTGAAACAGGTTTCATTACCAGATGTAAATGGAGTCTTACTAGACTCTGACGCAAGATCCCAAAAGCCATACCCACAATACGCTCTTTTATCACACATGCTGAACCTCGTTCTGTTCTAGAGATTTACAGCTGTCAAGAGCTCTAATTCTCCAGATTGTACATGGTTGAATCTGTGCCAAGCTAATCAGAAATGTTTGTAGCATCTCCATCAAGGGCTTTGGATGTGCTCTCCCTAATCTTGTCCAAATAGCTGACGTTTGCAAAGCAGCTGCAGACTTCTGCTCGGGCACATACACAAAATATGAGAGACAACAGAGAATGCCGAATGCAATCAGTCTTGCTTTCTGGTGTGTCCCCTGACATATTCTTTGCTTAGTTATAACAGTGTGGTTTTGACACTTTGAGAGAGGCTCTGTTGCTGACAAGCATTGTGTGTTTGTTTTTCTCCCTGTGTGGCAAGCCAAACTTAACATTTTGCATAAAATGTAGCTTTTCAGCTTGTCTGTTAGAAGAAGTGCCGGTATCTTTTTTCCATAAACAGTGTAATTTTACTCAATATTAAAGTCAAAACATTGGTGGTTTTGGAACACAGTTGGTTTGGAAATGAAGATATATATGGAACAAGCTAAATACAAAAACACAGAACAAAATGCTGCTAAAGAACACTAGATACCACACAATAATTAAACACACTTCTGATGTGAGGTCACTTTACAAAATATAAAAGCATATGTTTATGCTGAGAAACAGATAACAGGGTTGAAAAGAAAAGGAATTAGAACCAAATATTAGGACTGCACAATAGAAAAATAAAAATGTTACTTACTAAATGATGCTATATACGGCATGCCATATGTATATGTATTTATATATATGATATAAATGTATGTTTTTTTATTTAAAATCAATTTAAATGATAATATAATTTATTTAAAAGCTGAAAATTATATAACCGAACATACATGTTTTACATACACCTGATAGAAGTCTCTCTGCTCTCTGCATCAACCTAAAACTGACTGTACATAACTTTATGAAGTATTAAAATCATTCAACGATTGCAGCATGCACCACATGCACATATTGCGATATGCGCATCTGTGATGTTTTGGTAATATATATGTTGTTTCACCATATCGTGCAGCCCTACCAAATAAACATCATTAGGAAATCAAAAGAGGACATTACGTCTGTTACCGTCAAGCTGTCATCCTGTTCCTCACTGTTGGAGATGGTGGTGTTGAATGCTTCAGTGCGTTGTGGATTGAGCTCCTTCGGTCTCTTACGCACCTTCCTGCCCTCAGCCCACCCTAGAAGGATGCACTGGCTCCAGAGCACCACAGCTAGCAGCCAGAACCGCATCTTCAGCCCACCAGCTTGAAGACTGTCGTAGGGTCAGAAAACAAACGATCCCCCCTTGTCGTTCTCTCTGCTGGACGTTTTTGGTCAAAAGTACAGAGCAACTGCAAAACGTCCCCTGGCTTTAAATCATATGCTTGACCTGGCAGAGAAGAAAACGGCAGAGAACAGGCAAAAGTAATGAAGGAACTTCTCTGCTCGGCGTAAATTAAGCTGGCTGGCACTTGGGCTTGATCTTGATCTGCTCAAAAGCCAGCGGTGTGAGGCAGGGGCTCAAGCTCTTTTGGCAGAAACAAAGTGAAGCTTACTCGACTATGAAATGTGTCAAGTGGAGTGGTCCTGGGAAATGACAGGTCGTCGCTGAGCCGACAGCAAATAAACCCATTAGTGAGATTTTTCACGCTTCCTGCCCTGTGGGGGGTACCAGAGGGCAACTGAAGAAGGTCCAGGCAGATGAAGTGGATGGAGATTGCTCAGATTCCCTCTCTCTGGTTCTTGCTCACACTGTGCTGAGGAGCCTCTGTGGTGTTGCAGTCAGTGATCCATCTAAGTTGATTCTCTGGTAAGCAACGCTGAGCTCTTGCCCCATCAGTCTTCGCATGTGGTTCCTTCTTGAAGCTGAGGTGGAAAAAAATGTCCCGGGGGAATTGGAAGTTGGAACCACTCCAGTATTCGTAGCCTTTGGCCTTCTTTGCCTTTTTTCTTCCTCGCAGGGTAAAATTGGTCCCCCACGGCCGCCTCGGAGAAACTTCAAAGCCGTGAAGCACTTGACGAGACAATCGCGTGTTTTCTCTGACAGCTTCAAATGTGCCCACTTGTACACGAGTCCCCAGCCCTAATTCATCAGCCCGGTCCAGCAGGGTGACAAAAACTCCTGCGCACTCACCTCTAATTGCACAATCTGCCTGGGCTTTGTGGTAGGTCTCGCTCACTCTGTGCTTGCTTGTTTCAACACAGTTGTGTTTTTGTGTTCTCTCTCTCTCTCTCTCTAGATCTTATGCTGTTGCTTCTGCACTCTCTCACTCTGCTTACAGAAGGACTCGCAGCCGAGTTTATCACAACCCCCTTTCTGCCTCTCTCTCTCTTTCTGATTCCCCTGCTTCTTTTTTTCTCATCAGTGAAACTGGCAACCCCAGTGGGCTCAGCCCTGTTTTATCTCACTAATGAAATACTCAAGTCTTAAGAAAGCAAGGCAGAGCTCTTTGGCAGGCAGACTCAAGGGAATGCGTGTTCATGAGTGTAAGTGCAAATGTGTGTGTGTGTGTGTGTGTGTGTGTGTGAACTGTCCTACTTTGTAATAGCTATGTACGTGTGACATTTAGTCTCAAAGAATTCAGGCAAGTCACAAAGAACTGCTTTAAGGCATCACTTGCAGAAAGTGATGTTTAAATGGGTCCAGAGATAGCTGTGTATTTTAAGGAGGTTCTGAAAATGTGTGTACAATTAATGGAGGTAATAATCCTAATGGATTGCTATCTGTCTGTGAAATATGTGCATCTGTATGTAAAAGCCAACTGCTGCAAAACATGACAAAAGAATAAAGAGTAAATATTGAATAGGTGTAATAGCCTATTAGCCTATTGATGTTAAAAAGCATATCCTGTCAGATCCATCTGCTGTTGTCATGTATATGTAATCAATAACATAAAACACAATCATATTAACTCATAATTCTATTAATCCAATAAAACGGGATAAAATACGTTTCTGCAACGGTTTAACGTCCTATCTCCTAGTTCTCAGCAACTGGAAGGATCCTATAGCCGCTTGACGCTCGTCCGCCCTCTAGTGGCTAAAAATGAATTACTTCTCAAATGCATCCCGGTTAAATGTATTTCTCAGTTTAAGATTTTCTGTATATTGTTTAAATCTAACAGACCAAACTGAATAATTACATTAATTGTAATTTCATTTATGTAAAGTAATTTTGCTCCTTCTTATAGTAAAATGTTCACATATACATAATTATACATATATATACATATACATATATATATAAATCAGGCGTACGGCTAACACTGCAACCCACGTTCTGGGCAAATGTAGCACACTGGTGCACATAATCCAAACATGAAACGACAACAGCAGCACACATATGTGTTTATCGGGGTGTATTTACCTTCTTATTTGCCACGAATAGTTCCCGTCTTTGATTATAATTGGTTGAGCTGCGTTCATACACACACCTGTGACCTCATTACGTCTGTATTTTGCGCCAGTGAGTCTTTGCGTGAATTACTTTGCTTAGTGGATTTTTTAACCAATTGCATTACATTACATTGTTGCAGTGTGTTTATTTTATACGTTTTCTGTTTTTAATACCTTGCCTGCTTAGAGACAACTGTTTAATAAGGTAATAATGTGTGCCAAAACCAACAGCCATGTTTCTCAAGGTAAGAGAGAAGGGTTAAGTAACTTTCGCCTCTATACCGCCATCTCTGTTTGAAACATAAAATTGCAGGTTATTTTAAGCATATTTGTCTAAGCTTATAAAAGTCAAATAAAGCCAAACTAACACCGGGAAAACGGACCCGACAGCTCAAACTATAAATTATTACTACTTTTTTAAACTTACCATTGCTAGTCGGGGAATGGTAAGAAGACCATCTCTTTTTGTCATGTACTTGCTCGATAACTGATTTGTGTTCACTTTAAACCCAAATAAGTTACAGATTGCGTCTAAAAAGGGAACAGATTTTTCATATGCAGTACATTTCTGGTACAGTAGATGGCGATACGCGCTTTATTTATTCAGTGTACCGCGTGTTAAATAGAAGAGAAGAAAGAAGAGGAAACGCCATCCTGACAACGTAGCAATGTTTCTTTCCTGAAAGCTCGTCCGGTGTTATCCTGTATGGTCATCGGTATCTCCTGTATGTGTGTTTATGCGTAATCAGATAGCCATAGAGAAACAGAGAGAAAGGAGGTCACTGTCAGGGCCGTATATTGCTCCAATGTCCCGCGTTTAGTCTGCAGTGACGACGTGTACTGGCACTGCGCGATGAGTTGCACATAGACGCCGTTTAAACGCAGCGGGGCATACGCTTCTTTTCGTCTGACATTTCATTTTTGCTGGCGATCGTTCAAGCCGACAGGTTGGTGGTTTATTATTTTTATTAATTACTCACAAGGTGCGTCATTATTTGTTTGAGTGTGTGTTGTCAGCAAGATATACCGATTCATATTAAGTGTATATCAGTAACACCTGATGTAGGACTAACTGCTATAACTAACTGGTTCATTAAGTAGCTAGTCAGATAAAGAAACTGATTCGATATTTTTCTGTTAATATGTTTTATTGTATTTTTACGCATGTTGTCCGGGTGCGGTTTGACTCCCAAACTGTGCGTCTCACCTATTAATTAAAAGTCTGCTTGTATTTGTGTTTTAAATATATTCTTACTTATTTTAATAGCGTTTCTATATCCAGAAGTGAAGTTGAAGCGGTAAATGATGTCCAGCCGTGAAAGATCTCGGACCGGCCGCCTGTACGCCACGTTTTTGTCAATATTTCTGATGCTCGCTATGAATGCTCAGGCCAGGCCGGCGAATATGTCCTCGTTAAAAGACAAACATCCCAGCAGTAAGGAGGAAAACGAGATTCTTCCACCCGACCACCTGAACGGAGTGAAGATGGAGATGGACGGCCACCTCAATAAAGATTTTCATCAGGAAGTGTTTCTGGGGAAGGATATGGAGGAGTTTGAGGAAGACTCCGAACCGAGAAGGAACAGGAAGAAGCTTATTGACATTTTCACCAAGTATGTCTGCAGCTGTTCAATCCATGACGTTTCCCATAATGTGTTTTTAGAGGCCAGAATTGGCTTAGAGCCACGCCCACATATTAGACCAATAGCAGTCAAATGTTGTACGTTATCATGAGCGAAATAGTAAACAGAATCACACCAGTCATTACACACATTGAATTACAGAAAGATGTTGGTATTTAAGATATTTAATATTAGTATCCAGATTCGTAGGCCTAAAAACAGCAAAAATCCAGTACAACCGGAATGTGAAATTGATCGGTCTTGTGGAAACCATTATGTCAGCAGTAGCATCTACATTGATCGCATTGAGCTTTTACTCTCTGCCTCTAGGGTGGATATCAATAAAGACAGGAGTGTCAGTGCTAAAGAAATGCAGCGCTGGATCATGGAGAAGACGGAGGAACATTTTCAGGAGGCTGTACGAGAGAACAAGATCAGCTTCCGTGCCGTGGACCCTGATGGAGATGGTTAGTCACACGCAACACTGGCATTGTTTGTGTGCAATTGGACTTTCAGCAGAGACATTTTTTTTAAAGTAACCAAGTTTTTGGATCTAAAATGGCTTCCAATTATAAAGGTTTCTGCTGTTTTTTGCTGTATTTGTGTTCTCTCAGGACACGTGACCTGGGACGAATATCGCGTGAAGTTTCTGGCCAGCAAGGGATTCAATGAGAAAGAAGTGGCGGAGAAGATAAAGAACAATGAAGAACTGAAAGTGGATGAAGAAAGTATGTTGTAGATGTTGTAGATGTACATTAATTCTGTGATGGAGTGTAATGCTCTTAATAAACTCATTCATGATTATATGGATTAAACATGACCACAGCCCAGGAGGTTCTGGAGAGCTTGAAGGATCGCTGGTTCCAGGCAGATAACCCTCCAGCTGACCAGCTGTTAAATGAAGAAGAGTTCCTCTCTTTTCTGCACCCAGAGCACAGCAGGGGGATGCTCAGATACATGGTCAAGGAGATTGTCCGAGATCTCGGTAAGCATACTGAATTTCAGTGGAGATTTTGGGTAATTGAGCCTGTAAGCCATGTTAGACTAATTTGTAAAGGCAACATAATTGCACTGGAAAAATCAGTATAAGAAGAGTTAATTTTTTAAATGTTTTGAATCTTGAAGTTCTTACTGATAACTAAACCTGTTTTGAATGGTCAAACAGACCAAGATGGAGATGGAAAGTTGACTCTTGCCGAGTTTATCTCGCTCCCCATGGGAACTGTGGAGAATCAGCAGGCTCAGGACATCGATGATGACTGGGTTCGTGAAAGAAAGAAGGAATTTGAAGAAGTCATTGATGCTAACCATGACGGAATTGTAACCATGGAAGAGTTGGAGGTCAGTCTTAATGTCATCATTTCTGTTGGTGATAAATCGTAATACTTTCACAGGCTCGGTTTCTAAACCTTGTGAGCTGTCTGCTAAAAAGTAACTCATAGCTGACTAAAATTAGAACACTCCAAGGTTGCTGATAGCTAGCAACTCTGTGTCATACAAATAGTGCACATCGCACAAAACACAAAGGTGACTCGCATTTGATTTTAAGCAACACAAGTAATAGCACAATACTTCTGTAAATATACACACCACACACAAATTCTGAACAATAATTTAATTAATTTAAACCGTTCCATACTTTAATTCATACATTATTTCAATACTTTTTAGTAATAAATGAATTTAATGTAGTATATTTTGGACCCGATTTGGGATTTTTTTTTTCTATGAAACTCAACACTGCCTTAGAATGTGGCCAAAGTGAGACATTTTACAAGGCAGCTTTATCAAGTTGGATAATTTTTGGAACAGCCTTTGTGTTTAAAAGACTGCTTACAAAGGCAGCTCACAAGGTTCAAATTTGCCTTTTGTTTATTTTTTTTGTTTGTTTCTACCACAGGAATACATGGACCCCATGAATGAGTACAATGCCCTGAATGAGGCCAAGCAGATGATTGCTGTGGCAGATGAGAACCAGAACCATAACTTGGAATTAGAAGAGATCCTTAAATACAGCGAGTACTTCACCGGCAGCAAACTCATGGACTATGCCCGCAATGTACATGAGGAGTTTTAAGACCGTGTCCTGTCTTAAGTAATTAAACATTGTAATTTGTATATATGTATGTCTGTAAAGGCTACACTGAGCGATACACAGTGTCACCTTGTATGACACGCAAAAGCAAAAACTAACCAATGTTAGTTTTTGCTTGCTTTACAAATTGGGATCAACAAGTGCTTTGTTTGTTGGGCGTGTTTGTAAGTTTACAAACCTGCACGCCTGAAACCCTTTTCTAAAGTTGCAGTGCACCAAACGAAACATTATTAAGATTCTGCCTTTATAATGTCATAGCTGCTCTTTTAAAGTGTCATTACCAAATTACCCCTGTAATTAATTTTAGACACTTTATTACGTTTGTGAATTTTTGAGTGTTAATAATTAAAAGAAATATGTATATGCGATGAGGAAAAAGAGTGTTTTCCACGTAGAAAAATTGATTGTGTAAATAATATAGTAATTTGGAGTGCCATAATATATAATTGTATTGACATTTTTGGTGACTTGGCTGGGTTTTGAGAGCTGCAGCCTCCATCGATGAAGACCCAGGAAAGATTATTTAATAAATCTGTAATATATAAATAGCACTTATAGAGATCTTATTAAAGGCAAAGTAATTGCATTGTCCAATTGTCAGAAGTCTAGCAAAGAAATCATACTTGAGAGGGTATAAAATAAATCTGTACGGATCTGTTGTATTATAGGAAACCTATACAATTTTGAAGGACCCATGCTATAAGCAGTTCAAGTGTAATTGTACATAGTCTAAATATTATAATTTTATTCAGTTCACCCAGTTACCTCAGCAATGTCTCTTGAGCTCATGTTTATTTATCAGCAGTGTTTAGGACCGTCTTTAGAGCAGCTTATTTCCGGATAAAAAAAAATCAAGAGTTCAAAGTGAAGATAAACATAGAATTAAACACAAGACATTCATTGAGAGACCATTTGTCATCGGGGATTGCAATTGATCCTTTTTAAACTGATATGAAAATAGAAGGAAAGTTTTGTCTATTTTCTTGGTTTAAAATAAAGATTATATTAAAATACACATTTGTCTCAAAAGAATTAGACTGAAATTTCCTACTAACTAGTAACGATTACAGCACTCTATGCATGCTTTGTAATAGTTTTAGATTTTTTGTTGATTATTGCTTAGTAACTGGTGCATTTTTTTTGGATAAGTTTGCTTTTTGAATGATGCCCAATGTGTTAAAATCACCACGAATGTGTTCACGGTTCAGCGTATATTGCCTTCATCTTGTGGATATTCAACTGACTTTAAGTGCTTAATGTTATGAACCTCTAAAATTCTTTGTGTTGCTGTTTATTTTTGTTACTGTTAATCTGTATTTAAAATAAACCATTAAAAAACATTAAAAATGTTTTTTTAAACATTTTAAAAACATTAAGACATTAAAAAGCATTACTTTCTTAGAGGGGATTTTACTGTGAAAACTGGTATGACTGGTTTAAATGTATCATAGCTTTTCTCGCGAAGTGTTGTAAATTAGTGAGAGATGTTGATTAATTCACATATATTTACAACAAAGCAAAATCAGGAAAAAAAAATTGATTTAAAAAATATATAGCTACTCTAATGCCGTTATGCATCCTCGGTCGAATTTAACAGAAATTAACACAATCTACATAAATAATAAATAATCTACATAATAAATCTACACAAATGTTCCATCGCCATTTCAGTTGCGGAAGTTCTTATAATAACCCCAAGGTGGCAGTCAAGCGTCAAAATGAATTCGGTGGAAACCCTGTTAATATAAACATGTTTTAAAATGACCTCAAAGAATATTGTTGCATATGTTTAATACATGCTCTACAACAAATCTTGTTTAACTTTCAGTTTACCTATCACTTGCAATCACCATAAATCTGCTTACAGCATCCCCTAAGAAGAGATTTTTACAAAACCTGACACATGCATGTCACTTCTGTGTTGAATGCGTATGATGCACATGAATGCTATGCACCTCAATCTTTAAAGTATAAAAAGGAATAAGTCTAGTTTCTGTGCAATAAATGAAACAGTCCCAAATCGTGCATTTCTAGCAGAGACCTACAATAGGGTGTGGCATTGTGTAGAGAGCAGACAGACGGGTTTCAAGTACAGTGGTGGTAGAGAGAGGATTTTTTTCACTGGTGGAGACTGTTATGTAAGGAGGGAGAGTCTTCCCACCTCCCCTCTCTGTTTATGTTTTTCTCAATGAGCCAGGCTCTCCCTCATGTAGGCCCCTGCGCCTGTCCACTAGGCCCCTTTCCTGGAAACAGAGCCTGGCAGGGGCCACTCAGGGGCAGGTTTGGGGGGAGAGAGAGAAAGTGATTGTGGGAGGGGGTCTCCTTCCCCTTCCTGCAAATCACATGGTTGCAGCCTGAGCCTTGCAGATTTGGTCAATCTGGGCAGAGCTAGTCAAAAGAGGGGCAGGATTAAGTTGATTATATCCTGTTCGCTGATATGTGCAAAGAGTGTAATGTTTGAATTTCAGGCGTACAAACACTGTAAGTGCATACACTGATTTATGAGTGGGGAGAACTTCAACCTGTGTTGTTAGATATTTTGTGTGCAATGTTTGTTTTTATGGTTTACTAAGACAAGAACATAAATTCTTCCAAATGCAAAATAATAGAACTGAACACACATCTAACTAAGCAAATCCCACAACCTGTGACTTTAAACACAATCAGGTCCCATATATATAAAATGCCTGTTTTGATACAAGCTGCTTTGAAGAATCTTAATTAAGTAGATAAAGGAAATCATGTGGTCAAAACAGCACACTGTACCACGCAATATACGCTTAATGTAAATTATTTTAAATGAGCTCATCTGATCAGTATATAAAAGGGTTCGACAAGTTCACTTGTTTGCTTATCATGAAATGTATCCCAGAGATCTCTGAGCGCTAGAGAGCTGCAGGTTCTAATTTCACTCCGCCCTTGTTCAAGGCACCAGTCCAAAATTGTAACCTTATAAAAACACAACAATAAGGGTTGCCCTTTTGAGTGAGGGGCTAGGATTACTGTTTTAAAGCCAAGTACCACTAGTCCATGATGGAAGCCACACACCTACATACACACACACACACACACACACTCACACAGATATTAGGCTACAAAAACGAACCATTTTTAAATGATTTTATGATTTGTATTACATAAATGACAGAAATCTTTTTCGAGCTTTTCAGCTTCTTCGCTGTAACTATTTTTTCAATGTTAAATCAATATAAACGTAATACAGGGCCTCGGCTCAACACAAGTAAAATCAACATAGAGTTACATTAATTACCACTTTTTATCTCTGACCTCTGTGGAATGCTTAGTCGGCAGGACAAACAAGGGGCACTGTCCACAGCAAAAGAAAGAGGCTTGTGAAAACTTATGTAATAGATAACACTTTCAGATTCATGAACAATAGATCTCAAATAGAGTCACACGTCTCAAAATATGGCAAAAAAATAATTAATGATAATTAATATTTTGTTTAGTTTAAAAGAGTGTTTAAACGTGGTATGGTTTCGACATGACTGAGCATTATAAGCCCAAGGGCTCTGTTTTGTGATTGTGTGCTTTTTGTTGCATAGAGTTGCAAAATACCTTTTTCAAAAGCAGAACATGTTTTGGAACTCTCCTGCTTACACTTATTTTAGTCACATATCTGACATCTGCACAGCTTCCACATTTCTGAAACTAGAAATGTAAATAGTGGTACCATTCTTGTTTATGTCTTGGGTTTGTGGTGTAGATTTGGTCCTGTTCTGGAATAGTCAGGAATAGATTTCCAACATAGAAGTTCTGGGCAGTACTTTGACTCTTAAAGCTATGTCTGTTGTAAGGTATGGCTGTACCTCTACGCTTATATCACTCAGATTTACCATCCCTCTACTTCTGTTCCCCAGACTGAAGAAAAAATAAAAACACGACACGTGTGAGAGCTCATTACAATATTGTTTGAAAATATGCCTATATTAAATGCCATCATACAATAACAAATTAACTGTGGTATGAAAGCAACGGAGGCATAAGAGCAGCAATAATGATTAACTGTTTTCGATGGAATGCAAAAGCAAGTTTGAAGCAATTAGTCACATCAATTAATGAACACCCTGCTGGGTTGTGCTAGACATTTAACTGATTAATTAAGGTTGGTCAAGAGTGGCTAGGAGATGAGCAATAAACATTCACATGTAAGAATTTATTCATGTTGTTGACCATTGTAGCTTTATATATGCCTTCATATATAAGCCTAAATCGTTTTATGGATATCGTGAAATATTGTTGTGAAAGCAGTACATTTTTATTGAGGTGATGATATGATGTATGGGGCTTGATTTGAGGATATGTAGTCATATTTACAGTTAATGATCTAAGCTTTACAGAGATATTAGTGATGCATATCATGTACGCCACTATTCTTACTCCTGAATCAACATTGAGACTTTTAATAAATGAAATGAGGTAAATTACGATTTAGCAGCCAATAATTAACAACTTAATATTTGATGAATGGCTTGATTGTGCCGTTTAATTTAATATATAATAATAAAGCTACGTTTATTTGTTTTCCTTTAATTTTAGGACTTGTTTATTATGCTTTAGTAAATAACCTTAATTTAACAGAATTTTTTTTTGGCCTAAATCTGCAGTTCACTTGAATTATGAACTTACATAGCCTATAGAAATTATATTTTAAAAATTACCACGATGAAATAAAGAACAGTAGGAAACAGATGCGGGTGATGTGATACCTTACTAACATACCTTACAAAAACAATGACGCAAAGGCGTTTACGAGTATGACCGATTCAATCGCATTATTCATATCATTAGTAAATTAGCATTCCAACTGTGTAATTCAGATTTAATATGGCCACTGCTTCGGACTACCGATTTGCGACAAAACCAGCACTGGAATGTTTTCGGTGTGGAGCGTGCAGGGTACAGAAGAATGCTTCAGCTACTCCCACTTCCTGGAGATCCAATCCGAAACAACCAGCTGTTTCAAGGCGCCCCTCCGAGTCCGTCAGAAAGCAAAACAATACAAGAAAAACACAAAAATCATCAATTGTAACACATTATCGAGTAATAACTCCGCATATGTTACATCTGAGCGAATTGCTCGTGTCTTTTTTAAAAATACGACCCTGGGTATAGCCCAGTAACGGGGTTGTTTATCTGTAGTAAGGGGAACTTGAAACCGTCCCTTGCCCCATGTCCTCGGTTGTTTTTCTTCTTTCGCCTGGATTCTCCATGTTGTTGGAGAAAAAGTGAGGGCTTTGCCTAGACTAGAGGGGGCTATGGATAAATATACACGCGTTAAAGTAAACTGAGACTCGAATGCTACAGAACAGCAGATAAGACAAAACAAAACAAAGTCTCATGCCCCTCCCATGTGGAAGAGAATAGAAGGCGGGAATAAATAAATAAAATAATTTGTCGCCGTCGGTTTGACATATTTTTGCGCGAACGGAAATTATTCAATTCAAGCATCGCTAGCTATTAATGCCACTAAATGCGGGCCGACTGTTCGTCGCTGGAAAAGGTTGGTCGGACGTTAAGGGCTGTGCGTTTGTTAGATGGAAAGTTCTATCATCACTCAAGTGCAGAGAGAGGATTCTCGGTTGTCTTCGAAAACAGGTAGGCTGTCACATGTTAAACGATAACGTTCAGCGCTGTCAGTCGGAGCTGAACTCGTCGTTACTCGCGTTCTGTCTTTGGAATTAACGCGTCACGATGTTCGATTAAAACATTGGAACGGTGATGGTTGTTATTTGTGATTGTGAGATGACTGACATCTCACGGGCGCGAGCGGAATTCGTTAAGTTTCGACGGTTGGAACTTAACGCAGTCCGCTCGCGACTGTCACGGTTCATTTTTACATCTTTTTTTGTACACAGCGACGTTAAATTTTATTAAACTTCATGTTATTATTTACATGCCTTGCTGATGCAGTCGGGCAAATATTGAATGTATACGTAATATAACCGTTTGTGAAAAGGAAGTTCAGATAACATTTATTTTGTCTTTGTTTTTTTTTAGCATTTTTTGTTTTCAGGTCCTTTGTTGGACGCCGTAACGCGTGTGAATAAACAATTCATATACCATTATTTATTTATTTTCCTCCCCACACACGCACAATAGATACGATGCTGATGGTTTTGCCATTTTTAAAACGTGTCGCCAGTCTTAAATTAATTGGCGTCGAAAGAAACGGCTGTTTCCTCTTTTGTGATGTTAAACAGTCTACGTTTTCCTAGCTTGGTTAATTGATAAACATTTCCACCTAACATTATGCAAATTGTGTTTATATATTATGTTTCTCCATTTTATCGACATGCCTACGCTCGCATATTTTATGGTCCACATCGCTGAAGCGAAACGAAAACATCGAGGTTAAATGTGGAAAACATCGGCCTAACCGAGAACGCAAGGTGCCGCGGCGGTGGAATGCACAAACACACCCCTCGGCACACGCCCTCCATCTGCCGAGCAACGAACAACCACTAAAGATGACGAAAATTCAAACCTGAACTGTTAAAGAAGGCCCTATTTCAAGGGTTTGAACAAAATGGATGTTTTTAAAGACCGCTGTGTGCCCTAAAGAAAATATCTAATAACCATTTTGTTCCATTACTACCTGGCGCACCAGCGTATCCTCTCGACTCAAAGTTCGTACTGTGTTTATCGTGTATCCTGCGACTGTGAGCACAGCTTGCCGCTAATTATAGAGCTGACGTAAATACGTTGAATGTAAACCTCGTAGTGCTGTTTTGGCCATGTGTTATTGATGTTAATAGAGGCTTTGATTTCAAAGGTCCAACACGACTGTGCAACATCTCTAACGGCAGACTTATTCGTGGCCAAGACAGCAAAGAAATGATGGCACTCAAGAGTTTGCAGAAATACTGCGCAAATGTGAATAAATGCCTAAGGCAAAGAATGTGTGCTGTTGTTTATGTAAAGTATATTGCTTTCAGTGGCGTAACAGAGTAGTTGCTGTAGAACAAATGTTGATTAAATGGCTTGGTTTAAAATTTACAAGTTCCAAACTTTGTTTTTTTTTTACTTTATGTCGTTAACTATTCAAGTATGGTTTACTTTGATGTTCATCATAAAAAAAATCTAAATTCACTATAGAAACAAAGCAAATGAGAAGCAGTGCTTGTTAAAATAATGTCACTAAATGTACTAAAAGCTCAATGAATTCTTGATTTTTTAAAAATAAGGGCTACAATTTTAATTTGCTTGAATGTACTAGAGACCCATGTTTTTGTATGTCAGTGCTCTAGCAATTCTGCAAAACTAGCTAAAAATAGCTTTCCTATGCATGGATAACATGTTATGTCTAAAACATTGGTTGTTTACTGATGTTGTCCCAGTGTTTTCTGATATTTACTCAAATACATCATAAGGCTTTAAAAAACAGGGGCAAGTGTGTATTTGTAAGCTACCCAGTACATTGGTCTATTTACAAATATCAAGCACATTGCCCGATTCAGTTTTTATAACAGATTCCCTGAACTCCAGTTACACAGATTTCCACACTTTAATCCATGTTTGCCGTTTCATTTTGGAGGTCGTATTATCTAGGAAATGTCTGTCAAATTATTTACTAAGAGAATGTAATTATAGCTGCAAAGGCGACAGATTTAGCTGTTTTCTTGTATACATCTGTTCTACTGGGAAATTGATTAAAAAAAGCACATGCACGCTCTCGTTTCATTAGGTCTGGAGACGTGTAATAAAAGAACCTTTGACAGTCCCTAACAAAACAAACACGCCTCTTTCCATTTTAACCAGAACTCTCTGCAATATTGTTGCACTGGTCGTGAGAAATGTTTTTTTAAGTGGATTTGAATTCATGGATACATTTTCCTTCTACTCCATTTCCTGAGTCCCTTTGTTAAGCCCGGTGTTATCAGTGAGTGTACAGATGGGCAAACACAGCACAGAGTAAATGATGACGAGGGAAGCCATTTTCTCTCATCCTCCCTCCGCTGTACATGCTGCTCGTATGTTACATAAGATGATTCCTATGGCCATATAAGTTCCTATAGGGAAAGAGAGGGAGAAAGCTTAGGGATCATCCCTCTTCCATTATTATGATCAATGTCTTTATCTGGGAAAGGGGAAAAGCATGACTAGTACTAAGGTTACATCATCATGGAAATATAAAACAGGTTGTAATCATTGCATGGCATACTTTTACATAAGAGATTTTGTCAGCGTTTTAAATATTTGCTTCCTCGTCATCCTAACAGGCATGTCTGGACAAAATCATGTTTCACTTACGTGCAGATATTTGCAAAGTATGCAGAAGCCCCTAAATATACAAAGAGCTTTAAGCCTATTGTAATGCATTACAAAGCTTGCTACAAATGTCATGTTACAGAATATAACTTATATCTGTGGCTAGGACTTGTGTTTCTCCTAGAGTTCTGTGATGAAATGGCAAGACTTGTGTTTGTATGTGTGCGTACGCTTTGCGCCGAAGGTACAGCTAAAATGTGTGGGCTTTCCCGCCCTCTGAAATTATATAACATATACCAGCCGTGGCCAGCAGTTTCATTTAAAACAGATTTTCTGTTTTTGTGCAACGTGTGCCATCACTGGAGAAGGGTGGCTGAGCATTTGGTCACTTTGATAATTATAAGCACTGTGTTTACGGTCTACAACATACATTTCATTCCAGTGTTGTGAATTATTTAGAAGCTTGTCAAACCTCAGTGCATTCAAGGCAGATGTAACCAGCAGATGAACAATTACACTTTGCTTGTAGGCCAAGATCTTTTTTCTTGAATTAAAAAACGGTTTATAGAAAATATAAAAATATATGTGGTGTAGCATTTGGTGGCGTTTGGCGGTAGCTTCAAGTGTGATTGTTTATCAACCGCACAGAGTTCTTGTTCTATGTTTATGTAATGCAATTATCAGTCGAACAAATGTATGCAAATTCTAAAATGTAAAAAACCTGTTTTATTGTGTTGCCCTAGAAACAGATCAAGTGAAGAAGACCTCGAAGCCTCAGAAACCTGGAAGTAGGAACATCTTCAAAAAGCTCATCTGTTGCCTTCGAGCTCAAGATGCCCAACTGCCAGCTTCACCTACCCATGATGCCTTATTAGCACCCGAGGACAATGGGACCATTGCCAAAGTATTATAGTCACCTTTAATCATCATTGTATTAAATTCTTTCAATAATTTGTTTTGTATTTGGAAAACGAACAAATGGATCACAAATAATAGTAAATATTAGATTTAGATTTGTAAAATGTAACGCGTGTAAGGACTATCTGACAGTCACTAACACAATAAAACCAAGTGTTACATATAAAATATTAGTTTTGGTTTATGACAGCGAGTAAACATATACTGTTATTTTTTGGTAAATATTTAATTTTTGATCATTGAGTTTTAGCTGTAAGTAGTTATTGATTGATGAGCAGGAAACATGTTTATAATGATGAGGGCTTAGCCTCCTGTTCAGTATTTGTACTTTGCAAGCCACTGCGTGGTCCTACCCAGTGGACCAACTGTGATGTAATGCTGTGTATTCCGCTAATCGAATATTTCATATAAAAACCCCAGAAACACCCTTTTCGAAAAAAAAACAATTTTTCAGAATTCTTTTACAGTTTAGATGTGTGGTCCCACAAACTAAAAAAATGCACGTTTATATTTTTCCCAGTCAAAAATATAATTTTTACTGCTTTACAAGCGTACTGTAAAGGATTAAGAAATAAATTTAAAAAATGGTATGAAAACAGGAAACATACACTCATTGCAGAGGTTATGGTCTCATCTCTAGATCCCAGGGGAGTGTCTGCTCCCAGCAGTGACCTCTCAGGACCAAGGGAAGATCTGCGTGGTAATAGATCTGGATGAAACACTGGTGCATAGCTCCTTCAAGGTACGCCCAGTTCATTGATCATTTAACATCACATGATGCTATGTTTGCATGCTAAGTAACTTGACACTTCGGATAAAATCAAGTGCGTACACGTAAATGGAAGATGCATCTTTAAAATACTATCTGCAATAACATTAAAATTTGCATGTAAAAAATGTAATTATTGTAAACGGTTGTTTGTAAATACATCCGCATTGTCTTTTTATAGCCAATAAGCAATGCAGATTTCATTGTGCCTGTGGAGATTGAGGGGACCACACACCAGGTGAGATAAATGTTGGTATATAGGAAAAAAAGGTAATTCACTGGTAATTCCAGTAGGCTGGTGTTTTTATTGACTTGAACTGTGCACGGACAACATGTGCCTGAGGAAGGAATGGAGACGTTCCATATTCAAACGTAAATGATGGGCGCCCTCTGCTGGACTGCTGCGAGAATACCTTTGCAGTGCCAAACGATTGCGTTGCCATGTGTACGATCACAGAAGGAAGCATTTACAAATGTTGGTGTTTTGTTTTGCCAAAGAAAAACACGTATACAAACAAATACAAATACAAATAGTATTTTCACATGGGTGTTTTAAGAGGTTATCCTCAAAATTGTGCTTTTTTTATTCCTCAAAAACAAGTATTTGGCTTCTCCCTGGTTCAAGTAATCCAGGATAGGTTAGTTCCCACTAGTACGGCCTATTCTTGATTACTTGTTTCAGGAGGCGGCTTTCAGCAACGGAATTAGAAGCACAACACAGTTCACTGCAGATGCAAAATGTTACTAACGTGTTAGGGTTGGCAATGTCAGAGAGGCTAGCAGTAGTTAGCTTTGAAAGCATAAGATCAAAGCCACGCCCCCTCAGTCACATTAATGCATACATAGTTTGACAGGCAAGTAGGACATGCTATCATTGCATTTGGACCGAATCCAATGACTGGACAAACATTTTACGCTCCTGCGCCTTCCATAAAAGATATAGACTTTAAATTTATTTAGATCACTTTGCGCAGCGATTGCTATCAGGATGAGAACAGATTTTCAACCAGCGTACCAAGAAATGTTTCAGGGAAAAAAAAACCTTGCCTGCCTTGCCTTTAATTTACACTCAAACCACAGAACTGTAAAATGTCATTTGGTAGTGAATATTGCCTTTATATCACAGCAGTGTCCGCTCTAATAAAGAAAAACAACTGTGAACTGTGTTGTAGGTGTATGTGTTGAAGAGACCGTATGTGGATGAGTTTCTTCAGCGGATGGGAGAGCTGTTTGAGTGTGTTCTGTTTACTGCCAGCCTTGCAAAGGTACCAAACCATTTTTCAACTACAAACAAGATGCCCCACAATAAGTAACCTGCCAGCTAGTTGAATTAGGCCCATCAGATTTTATTCCTCTGTGCCAGTCTAAGCTCTAAGTTCAGATTCATTGCAGTATTCCAGTATAAATCCCCATCTTTTCCCCTGTCCTTGCATTTATCCCTATGACAGTATGCAGACCCAGTGACTGACCTGCTGGATCAGTGTGGTGTGTTCCGGACACGCCTGTTCCGAGAATCTTGTGTGTTCTATCAAGGCTGCTATGTTAAAGACCTGAGTCGCCTCGGCCGTGAGCTCCACAAAACCTTGATCCTGGACAACTCCCCCGCCTCCTACATCTTCCACCCTGAAAATGCTGTGGGTTTCGTAGTCCTACTGTTGTTAAAACCAGTGGTTCTCAATCCTGAGGCCTGTTGCATAAACACAGTCGCTTAGTTAAGAGTGTGTCTTAAGAACTCTGATCAACTAGCAGTTAGTTATTACTAATCAGGCTTTTTTTTAATGTTCAAATTAGACCAATATACCTTATGACCAGTCTTGAAGACAAAACTAGATGGCTAACTTGTAAGGCTAGTCTAAGCACTTTAGGCAGCCAGCCACTGGTCTGCACAATTAAGTCTCTCATTTAACACACCTGATTCAAATCTGCAGCTCATTAGCAGAGATCCATGCACTTAACTGTCCAATAAGAGTAACATAATGTGACGTATGGTGGGTGCTGAGGATTAGGATTAAAAACCACTGGTTTACTGGTTTTTGTTGAACCCTGGCCTCTAGATTCATCCATTGCCATTGAACACACATTTAATATTTTATATAGTAATTTGCTTACCTAAATAGCATTTTAAGTCTTAAAGTGGGGTCCAGAAGTCTAGGACCACCAGAATCTCTTTCTGTTATGGCCTTCTGATTTACTGTGTAAAAATCAAAAATCCAGTGAAAAAAAATCAGAATTTCTTTGGAACCTTCTTTGGAACCGTCCCTATGTCCCTTATTGGCTTAAATGATGGCATGCATTCAAGCTGGCAGTTTGTGCAAGACCTGTTGGTCCATGTAACCCCAGCATGATCTGAGAAGGTTCCAAAGACCTTATATGTGCTTCAATGGAAGCAAGCAAAAATGGCCTTATGTACAAAGGAGTAAGCATGACCAGTGTCACAAACTACACCCATGTAAAATGTTTATGCTTTATATACTTAATACACAAATATAAAAGTCTACCTACTCCTTAACCTAAAACATCACAAGGAGCAGATACATGCACTTCTGTTGCCAAGTAAACTAACTTACTACTTAACTAAGTAAATTAGTTAGATATTTTAATAACCTCTTTGCCTTTACAGGTTCCTGTAATATCCTGGTTCGATGATTCAGAGGACACTGAGCTGCTTCACCTCATCCCAGTATTTGAAGAGTTAAGTCAAGCTGACGATGTCTACAGCAGACTAGAACAACTCAGGGGTCCATAATCCCTACACTGTCAGAACAGGGCAAACCTCCATGTTGTTGTGCACTGACTGCCAATCACACACAAGCAGCTCATATCACAGTAGACTCCGCCCTCTGACCTAAAAACATAAACACAAAGCTCATAATCTACTGAGCACAGAGAAATGTGCAGTTCTGCTGCTTGGTCTAAGTGACCTTCAGCAATTCAGATGATAAATATTATTGTCACCGAGCTGCTGTTTGCAATAATAATTTACACATTTTGTATTACGTCTTTACTTTTCTATTTTATTTGATTTTTTACATTTTAATGACATCTTTTGGGAGATTAAACCAGATGCTGTTGAACAGGATAAATATACAGGGTTTAATCAAGTACATGTATTACAGCTCAACAAACACCGCAAAGCAAACATTCAGGCCAGTCTTTCTATGCAAGTTCTACCTGAATTCACTGTTACACATTGTTTTGAACTTTATCGCTGATCCATAATCATACTTGAAATATTTTAAGGCAACTTAAATTTTTCAAATGTATTCCGGACTGCAGATGCCACAGGAATTAAGAAATGGCATAATTGGAATACATATTTTTAGCATCCAGCATGCTATGCATATGTTTTTCTACGCAGTGACATCAATCCATACATACACTTTTGTCTTTGATAAGACTTCTTACTTTTTAAATGCCTTTTTTAAACCTAAGTCAGTTTTTCTACTCTTGTGGAGTCACGGAGGTGCATTAACATGACATTTAATAAAATACTTGTTTCTAACACTGTTTTATGTGAATTATAAGCACATGCTGTTAATTTACTTCAATATTACTGTATTTATCTTAAAGTGCCCTTATCTCTGCTTCAGGCATATTTGTGTTTTATGATGCTTAAAGGGATAGTTTACCCAAAAAAGAAAAAAAATCAATCATTTACTTTGATGTCATTTTTAAACCTGTATGACTCTTCTTGTGGAACACAAAAGATGATATTTTGGGAAATGTCTCAGTGGTTTTGTGTCCATACGATGGAGGCTGTGAAGCAAAAGTCATACATGTTGGAAATGACACAAGGGCGAGTCAATTATGGAAGCATTTTTATGAATTATCCCTATAAGGAGCAGAATCAACATCACACAGATTGAACCAAAGACATGTATCTTATTTAGTTCATATTATTCTTATTAGGGGGTGACACCATGCTGTATTTGGGCCAGACAACTACTTATGTCCTCTATGTGTATATTTGTTTGAAAAAACTTGAATTTTCCCTCTTTGTATGAAACTTTGTATGTTGGCACAGACCTGATGCTACATGTCCGGATGTTATTTAAACCTGAACAGTTTATATTGTAGCGCAGCTGTTGAAACGGCCATTTTGTAATCACAGCAAATGTTCAAAGGGCAGTTTCTTGTCCATGTTCAAAAACTGACAAGCCCCGATAAGGTTTGTGTTATGTAATATTCGACTTTTGTACTGCTGAGAATAAATGTATTTCCCGTGCAACATTATGACATTGTTGAAATGATTTCCTAGTCTCATTCAGGCATCACAAGACATTAATAGTCATCTTACATACATGAACAGCCCACAGAATTTAATAAAGATAGGTAAATTATAGCCAACTGAACCTTTTAAATGAGGGAACAACAAAAACATTCAAATTGCTCCTCTTAAACGATATTAGTTTCTGATTCTTATAGCTTGTACAAATGATGGGCACAGCCACTACAAAAATTCAATCAAAGTGCCTCTTGCCGTCTTTAGATAATTAGCTTGTAAATCCTTCTGTTAACCACTAGGGACACCAGAACCCAGCTCAACGAAATAGAGGAAGAAAATGTGCAATAAATAAACAAAACGATTACTTAAAAAGGGTTTATTGAGTTGCATGAGTGAAGACGATTGCTTAGAAAGGAGATTATGAAAACATTTATGGCTTTTGCAGGGCAAGAGTGAAAACAAAAATCAGATAGCACCTTATATAAACATTTTACAGATATATTAACAACTTCATAAATTCTTTTGTAAACATACCAAACTAATATAAAATATTCCTGACAATAACAACAAAGTAAATAACAAAAGGTTATAATGGCAGGAAAATTAGGGTCTACATAAGTAAAAACGATTTTTTTAAAAATCAACAGAGGGATTTGTGACGGTGTCATGCATATAAGAATAAAGAGAAGCACTACAAAGTTAAATTATCTCAAAAAATTGTACATTTTACATGGGCCAGGTAAGAGTGTTGGATGACAATACAATTATACTGAGGAATGTTTTTAACATTTTGTTGCGGTTGATTTATTAAAAAACAGGTACTGAGATCTGCACATATTAAAAAAGGATTTGGGTTGTACTACCGTTCTATTAAACAACGCTTTTTTGAACATCGAAAAAGGGGTTTTTGTCTATTTGAAGGACTAGCATTGTCGAAACATGCAATGCGACACCAAATTATTTTAGGTTCAACAAATATGATGGGTTTATGAAAAACCTTAACCGCCAACAAAAGTCTTGCCGAGTAATCAACAAAAAGAAACTTTGATAGTTTCTAACAGCTGTAGATGTGATGTGTAAGGCAGGTTCAATGTTATATCTTAAATGGAGTGAGAATGAATGAGTTGTCAGGCTTGTTTTCAAAATTTGCTGGGAATGGTTTCATTGGGTGCTTGTTTTTGTTGTCCACTTGTCATGGACAAATCTTAAAATACTTGGAAAATCCTGGAAAACTTTAACTTTTGTTAAATGTGATTGCAAGCAGTATGATCCTATAATACACATTTCAAATTAGGTCATGAACACATGAGTCACACTTTTAAATCATTGTTTGAAACAAAAGAAAACTATGGTCATATTTGGTGAACATACTAACCTATAGACACACAAAGTGACACAAAGCCAGGCACGATACATATTTTAAAAGAACTTAAAAAGTAACCCATAAAATGTGGTCTCGTCTTACCACACTATTCAAAGAAAATAAATAAATAAAAACGTAAATAATTCACTGTAAAACACTGTAGCTCTGTCTGTCATGGATAGCAATTGTGTGGCTGCTACGTTTTTTTCCGCTTTAAACACATAATGAACCGAACAAAAGTCTATAAAGTTTACACAAGTGTTTTTTCATTTTCTGATTTTCATGAAATATGCATATTAAATTAATCAGACAAATCACATATATTAACATTCACTTTCCAGAAACATTACACAAATGTTACCAAAGAATGTGCACGGATGTTGCATGAGAATACCAGAACATTCTGCAAGTTTAAAAACTGGAAGACTGTTGGACTGAGACCTTGGAATGGTCGTCGAAGCTTATGAGTTTATGAGCTGAGATTATGAGATTATGAGTCGAAAGTTACTACGTTGCTACCACTCGAAACAGAGAACACAAATGAGGTGACAGTTGTTATAATGGTTCAAAAATGAGATCACCACAAACACACTGTAAAATTCCTTCTTCCATCCATCAGTTTACCTCAGATAGAAACATGGGTATTTAGAATACATGTTGTGTGGGCTTTTCTGTCAAAAAAATTGATTTTTCCCCATAATTATCCACCTTTGTCTGATGTGAGAGAAGCATCACAAGAATTAGGTTTACAAAAAGGTTGGTACCTGGTTATCATTTAGTCCTAACCTCTAAAACCACTTCAGCCTTGACTACCACAGGAGGAGAGGCTGTCGTAGAGAGAGTCACTCAGGGACTCTGGGGTCTCCAGGACTTGTGGATGACTTGGAGATAGGCCATCATCGGGTCTCTCTCTCACCAACTCTAAACCAGTGTCTCTCATCTCTGGATTAGCAGGAATGCGGCTTTTGCCTCTACGTGGCTGACCGGGTTGAGGAAGACTTCTTGGGTCACCTTCTCGGTTGCCTATGGCATCACTAGTCTTGTTGCGCTGCCAATGCAAGGGGCCAGAAAACACATAGTGAGTGACAAATTAAAAGTACCACACATGACAACCACTGCGATTTAATTTTGATTTAAGCTTTACTGTAATACTACTGTACCCTACTGCAAGGCTGTAAATCAGTAGACGCTAAATGACACGCATAACAATAGCAATATAATTATTTTCACTTGCACTGAAAGATCACAGTCTTTCAAGAATGTAAATATTCTGTGTAGTTAATATATAAACTGTTTTAATAAAACAGTGAAGCATATATTTGCTTTAATTTACTTGCAGCACTATATTAGGTTTATATAGCGAGTCTCACCCTCTTAAAAGAACTTTTATGACTGACTGGCTCCACAGCATCTCCAACCCCAAGATAAACCTCCGATGGCTCTGCAGATGCTTTGAGGTTAGGAAACGTCCAGTTCTTTGTGGGACCTAATTTCATAGGTGCTCCAGAGATATTAGTGCCTGGAAAAGGAAATTAATTCTTTAAACAGAGTGAGGGTCTAAAACTAAATATTAATTTTTAATTTTACATTTATCAACAAATACTCAGCGCCAGTTAAGCAAGGTGAGTATCTGGTTAATATTAACAATATTATTAGGTAAAAAATGACTATTTTAAATGGCACACTGGATTCCTGTTAGAAACATGGAAAAAATGGAACCAATTCATAACCCGTTTACAGAAAATAATATGTTTTATTCAGCACATTTTTCAGAGATCTGTGTTCCAAAGGCAGCGTGGTGTTAAGAACAGGCTGGTTATGGCTAAGCAGTGTAATATTTCACAAGTTCCCTTAAAATTCAACGAAAATTAAGTCACTATCCATCACGGCATATTTCACTCATGGGTTTAGCATGGACACTTACAGTACAACTCTATGAATATAGAATTGAACTCTATAAAGTTCTATTAAGCAACAAAAGGCATTCCAAAATAAAACCTAATTCTTACCATCATGAACAATGTTTGTAATGTGGCTGGCTGGAATCTTGTTTTCCATTGTGCTGGTGTGATGGTCTATATCCTGACTCCCAATATAATCCTCTTCTAAAGAGGACAGCTCTCTCTCCAAAGTCCAGGCTTTTTGGGAAATTTTCATCCCTGAGCTGTGTTTTCCCTGTAGAAGGGAAGGGTCGCTCTCCGCGTGGGTCTTCCCTTTGGGAATGCTTTTGCAACCTGCATTTGCACTGTAGTCAGGAAGCGGGAATGTGCCAATGCCGCTGTCCAGAGTGTGTGTGGAGATTCCTGAACCTGTAAGACACAGTTTGAAACGTAAGAAATAAAACACATGGTCTCACTATGCCTCTATTGATTTTATATGAAACTGTTTTCCTTCACACCTCTTACAATTCTTAATGATCTCTCCCGTGATTGGTTAATTTTGGCCACCAGTTGTATATTAATTAAATTGTACTAAAAATTTTGCCCTAAAATCTTAAAGTAATGAAAATCTGTAAATGTTAAATAAGATTTAAGTAGAAGGTTACATTTCTTATACGCTTCATCAAAAGCGCTTTACAGTGTTATTATTTTTTGGAACCCATTAAACTCATAACACTTGTGTTTCTAGCATCAAAATCTACCCGTTCAGTTACAGGAGCACTAAATGAGCCACAGAAACCTTACTTAATTACCAAAGAATACTTAATTACCAAGGAATTTCATGTGAAGGAAAACATCACGTACAGCACACCCTAAACATATTTGAATACGTCAAGCATTCAGCTGTTGTCGAGGATGAGTCACTTTGACGCGCCTGCATTATTCATCATGACAGACTGTACAACCAGGTTAAAACCCGTTTTTGTGGCCACATGTTAACCGGTCAAAATTCCCCTCTCTGGAAACACTGAATGCCACACATTGTAATCATGCATCACCTGCAAAGTGTTCATGATGAATGTTCTCAGCCAGGCTGTCATCTGACGTAACATCTTTACTCAATAATGTAGAAACCTGTGAAACACGAACAAACTAAAATGTCAATGACCTATTCACTACTTTCCAATCAATAACGTGTATTTGATGACAAATAAATCAATCTATGATTTTACCTTCACCATGTCATCACTGCTTCGTGTTTGACTAGCAATGCCTGAACCCTGGTGACTGAACACAGGTCTGGATTTACAGTCGAACGACAGGCGTCGATGTGCCATAGTGATGGCCCCTGTGTCCTTCCCATCAACCCTAAGAAGAGAATGAGAGTTAAAGTTATGTGAAATATACCATTCATGTTTCTCAATCCCAGCCATTACGATGATTGGCCACAAATTCCCAATAACTGTCAAAGCAACTGACTGACCGGCCATATTCAAATTTTGTACGCAAGTTTTAAATCATACTTTCACACCTAACACACATCAGGTGTTTAAAACCCTCATTATTTACTACCATAGATACATCATATGGCATCTGCAAATAACATGACACCAGACCTTTTCCGAGAAATAAATAAATTCAGTAAAGATGAAGTAAGTTCAGTAAATTCAGTGAATGAAAACCTTTAAATTGAGCTCCACTCAAGTTCACACAGGTGCCCAACAAAGTAAGCACAGGTGTAGTTCATCACAATAACTATAGACATGATTCACTAAGTTTCACAATCAGGGTGTCTTTATAGTTTTCCATTTAAAGACAGGGTAGGTGATCTTTTCCAGAAACATTTTTGTTATGCTGGTTGAAAGTCTCTTCAAATACTGATAGCAAACACTAGTTTGCTATCACTATTTTTCAAACACAAGTGTTATAAATATATTTAAATCTTCTGTGGAAGATAAACTGTTCATGCAATCATTGCCTTCGGTTCGAATGCCCGTGAAACTGTGTATTTGCATACCTCCGCACAATACTGGAGGAGGCATGGCTTTTTTAGGCATGAAAGATTACTCTGAACGCAGGGCAGGATCTTATGCTTTCAAGGATAGGTGGCTATTGTTACCCTCTTTGAAAATTGCCTACTCTGCCTTTAATTAATCAGGAGCTTTTCTTTCATCAATTTAACATTAAAAACAACTTATTTGTAAATAATTATTTTTGCTTAAAATGTTAACCATTCTTTACTATAATACCATTTAGTTTGATATTTTGGTATCTAATGCAATGGCACTCCAACATTTTCAAGTATATGTTAAGTACAACCTCTATGGTTTATACCATTTTGTACTAACCGGTTCAGCAGTTGTTGCATGAAGTTGTCAGATGGCACGCCTCTGTACATCACAGACAGCTGCCCTTGGGCCTGGTCCATCACCACCTCACAGGAATGTCCTTTTCCTTGTCGGTCCAAAGCCACTCCATTCACATAAGCCCGTTCTTCTTCGAGGGCTTTATGCAAGCCTTCAGCCTTCTCAATCAGCATAGAAATGTTCAAGCTTTCACCCTCCGTTTTCCTAGCAGCTCCCCTGGAATCCTTGCCCACTGAAGATATATTGAGTTTCCATTCTCTCTTGTCATCCTTCACTTTCGATGCTTCTGGTTTTCGGCTAAGAGCTGGCAGTTTACTTTTTCTCAGGCCAAACCAGTTGGCAATTCCATTGGAAGTCTTTTGCTTGACCTCAACCATTTGCCCTTTATCTTGCTCTTGCAATTTTAGCATGTTTTCCTCAATACCCTTCATGACCTTCTGCTCAATAGAAGACTGAGGGCTGGGTGCAGAGTGTCTCTTTTCTTCAGCTACTTCTACTGGCCGTGGTGGTGGGGGAGGAAGACTCTCTCCATAGGAAGAATTCTTCTTCTTATTGGCCCGGATATGGCTCCTGTCTTCAGATTTTGACATGTACCTCTGAAACTCTTGAGTAGGCTTTCCATCTCGACTCATAGAAGGTGGCACAGTTTTAGTTGGTGACTTGAGTGGTATTTTATTGGGGCTACCGCTGTGGGGACCACTGACATTTTTTCCACTATATGAAAGGTTATGGGGTGCTGCACTTTTAACATAGCTGCGCAAAGCTTGTGCAGCCTCTAAGTTGGAAGATGGTGGATGCATCTTTGACTTTGGGCTGTCTTGCTTGGCTATAAATGTTCTAGGAGATTCATGTTCAAGTTTAGAGACTAATGTGCTAGAAGGAAGAGGCCTAGCTGCTTGTTCGCCATGCTGAAAGGACCCCTGTTGTTTTGAGACAGCACCATCAAGATGACCTGAATGATATGATTTATCCGCAGTGGGTTCTGTGTTTTTTGGAAGTCTGTGTTCTCCAGATTTACAATCAGAATTTCTGTCAGCAGTTTTGATTTTATCTTGGGTACGTGTTGCTATACTCGCAGTAGACTGAACCTCTTTCTTCTCTGCAAGCTGTGGACAAGCAGTTGAATCCTCTGGGTTCCTTAATTTGCCAAGCGCAGCCAGCCTCTCTTTAAATGAATGACTCGATTCACCTGAATGTCTTCCAATCCCTGATTTCTTAGGAACAGGCGGTGGATCATTCCTTTTAAAAGGTGATTCGGTGCTTTGTGGATCATTATCCATTTCATTCTTTTCTTGGCTTCTGGACCGTGTGCTGATTCCACTCTGAGCTTTCTGGGAGGTTGACTGACTAGGCAGACTCCGGTGATTAACTTGCTTATGCCAGACTGGGCTCTCTGAGCTGTCCTCTTGGTCTGAAGAATCGGATTCTGGTGAGGTATCTTTCTGTTTAAGACTTGTTGGCCGCTCTATGGCAAACTTTGACTGCTTCCCTTTTACCCCTTCACTGCTGGGGCTGGAATTTTGAAGGGACGAACTTACTTCTCCCAGTAACTGGGACACATCGGTACCAGATGTTTTGGAGAGATCGGAGATGTTTTCATAATGTGGTATTTTTTGAGGAGTCTTGTGAACGTGAGAACTTTGTGTAGGCTTGGCTACACGGCTTGTTTTAGGTATTCCACAGCTAAGTTCCTTTGTCAGTGGTGTGGGAACATCTTCAGGCTGGGGTGGAGATGTTGGGGCAGATTGTGACTCTGATTTAGAAGCAGGCAGCTGTCTTTGCCTCTCTGTTGTGGTGGCCTTTCGTGTGGCTACAGGCGACTGGTGAACCTCATAGTTGTTGCTTCGACAAGGAATCTTTGAGCTTCTTGTCAGCTGAGGACTGAGACGGGGTGGATTAGGTACTGCAGTACGTTCTCCAAGAGTGGGGATCTTAAGGAATTTGAGCAGTTTGGATGGTGAGGCCTTGACCTCTCTAAGGCACGAAACCTGACTTGGGCTGACTGCAAGTTTCGATCTGTTGGACTGAGGATCAGATGGGGTGCTGTCTTTCACGGGAACTGAGATGTCATCTAACACTTTTGAGGCGGTGTGATTCTCATTGGGGGAAAATAACAGACCTTTGTGAACTGGTTCATTGCTTTCGATCTCACAGTGTGCATTCTGTAAATTGCTCTTGAGTCCAAGAGTAGGTAGCTTCGAGGCAGCCATGTTGGCACGACAGAGACACTCCGTGTCTTCTTTCACTGCAAACTCGTCATTACCAATGACTTTCTCAAGTCTCTGTGGTGCTACAGCGTTTAAGTGCTTTAGGTCAGAGTCCAGCAGGGTTACATCAATTGTGCTATCATCACAAATCGTCTCATTGCAGGTGCTGCCACTTGACCTGTTTGACTGGTACTCAAGCAGAATATCAGATAACCTATTCTTGTCCCTCATTTCTACTAACACATGATCGGAAACTGCTCTAGTCTGATCTCTTTCAGAGACCGACAAATGGGAGTATGTATCTGGAGCTACTAGCGGGTGGGAATCATTAGGTGGACCTTGCTCTGCTGCAAGAATAGATACATCAGCAGATGTCCTATTTACAAACAGTTCACCTGTACCTGTGGCAGGCTTCACAAGGCTCTGCAATTCTGTATTCTCCTTAAAATCAGGCCGAGCCAAATTGAGGTTTTCAACAGTAATCGGGGTTGAAGTGCAACAACTGTGGCTACTCATCACTAAGCTGACGGAGTCTTTATTGGACAGCATCAGGCATGTGCTACAACTACCACACTTTACATTGCTGTGCTCTCCTCCATTCAAATGCTGATGTGTGCAAACATCGGGACAGGAATGGGAACAATGTGCTTTGGATGCATTACACCTGGATGAATTGTCTCTGCAAGCTAATACAGCCTCCTTAGAGGCAAGAGCCTGGCTGTAGTCACAGATTGATGGAATGCCTGAGGAACGATGGTACCGAAGTGGATCTGTTTCTTCAAGCTTGCGGAGGACTTCCAATATGTGTGCTTTCTTTTTCAAGAATGGAGACATGGCCTCCATGGAGGTGGACGAACCCTGGGTGTCAGGTATGCAAATTTGTGCGCACTCACTTGTTCCCTTAAGAACAAAAACATGAATATACAAATATAAATTATTTACACCTATAGATGTAACAAAGATTACTGCCATGTATTTGTTTATTGTGTATGGATTCTACCTTGGCCTGTGGACTTCTCTGAGTCTCTATCAGTTTATTCGATTCACTGTGTTGCAGTTCGCCAATGTGTTCCAAACAGGGTCCCGGCTGCTTTGATAAAACAGTTAGATTAGCTTTAAGCTTCTTGTTTCATGATTCAATCACTGGATCATGTAAAACACCTCATGTACAACAAGGGTATTCTTGTTCCATTTAAATTCCTTTTAGTCATATAAAAAATTGCTGCACAAACAGCCTAGAAAAGTTAAACAGGAAAATGTTAATTGAGCAATTTTCTTCATTTTGCAAACAAACATAATAGGACATCCCTGTGGGGTTTAAAGAATGTTTTGTAAAAAACATCACATTTAACCTACAATAGGAACGCCACTGTACTTTTTAACCATCATATGTTCAAGTATTTAATAACTTACCTGCTGGTGTACACATGATTGACTGTGTAATTTCTCCTGTAGGAGTTCACACAGTGTTCTGTTCTGTCTCTCCAAATCAAACACACGCATTTTCAGCTTAATGCATTCCTCTCTGAGATCCTAAGGCAAGAATTTATGTTTTATTAATTTAAAAACACTGCAAAATTATATTGCCAAAATGGGTTTTCCAGGTTCATGCTATATAATAGCTGCTTTATAAAAACCCTCAGGGCTGTCAAAATGATGTGTTATGATGATTATGTTCATGCTAAAATGAATAATGACACATAAGGACCTGTTTTCTTTCCTTAAAAAAAAGAACTTAACTATGAAAGCATGTATGTTTTTGATGCATGAAATACACTGTTATTACCTTTTGATTAAGCAAAGCTTGGACCACGTGATTGGCCACCTATGAACAAACACAGGAATTTAATTAAACTACTTTCAGAGTAAACGTGAAACTCTGAAATCATCTGAAACTCTGCATTAAACAAAACCACTACAAATCTGGAACAAGATTCACTCTGTCATTTGGACCTCACCTCATCCAAGCATCGTTCATATGCCTCTCTCTGACTCTCATTTGCCAGGGAAAGGGCAGAGTTCTCAGCCTATACAGCAGGACAGTTACAAACACTGAAGTTAAAACAAAAGGAAACACAGGGGAAACAAATGTTCTTGGTGGAAGCATATGGTTCACTAACCTGAAGTTCCCTCACTCTCTCCAGAAGCTCACTGCTGCTCTCCTCCTCTAGACAGGACTCAAGATCAACCTCCTCAGACTCAAAGTCCTCATCCAATCTGTGTTGGGCTTCTTCTGACATTGTCTGTACCTGACAAAAGGGACAACAAATATGTTTGTTGGTTGGAGTGTTCCTGTAGCTTGGTTGGTAGAGCATGGTGCTAGCAATGTCTTGGTTGCAAGTATAAGTGCACAATTATTTAGACATTAAAATATGTTCTTCCAGAATTACATGCAGAGATAAGCAAAGCAGAGATAAGTTGATGCCTTCAAAAATGTGTGAAAACTATTGAACGCTGCCTTATTAGGCACCCCAACCAGCCTGACACAGTAACACTAGATGAACCAGTGGCGTGAGTTTGGGGCAGGGCTGTTGGCCAGTCAATGGCAGACAAGTATGCAGGATTTACACACTTCAGAAGAAGTTTAGATCTCCTATCTGTAAGTGTAATGTACACAACTGATTGAACAAACCTGATTGAACAAACCTGAAAAGCTATTTGAAAACAAACAGACTAATGGTATGCCTTTAAATCTTGGGAGTACTGTGTCTGAGACAGCTGGGAGTCCAGAATCAGGACAAGTGTCCCTGGCAAGCCACATCTTCACATGAATAGTGTCATCAGAGCAGATTAGACAGGAGAGGTTTGAAGACACTGGAGGATTCCACCATCATGTGGCCTCCTTATGACCTACTGACTTACTGACCGGGTGACAGAATTGGTTTCTCGTGGCCTGCATTTAAACTTAAAGGAAAAGGGAGGGTATTGAGACATGTGATCTAGTGTATGCTCCAGAATATAACAGCCCCTTAGAGAGGAAGAGCTGTGAGACTGCCATGTAAAAAGAAAATTAATCACAGTTTGGCTATTTTAGGGCTGAGGTTATCAGACTTACATTGTATAGTTATATATTTTTAGTTGTTAGCATAACATTACATTTTCAGGTGTTTGTGATTACTGGATACGGATTTTTTATCAAATCGTTTTATAGAGACTGCACACACAATGAGCAAATTCTACAGGATAAAATTTAAACGCAGGCCAACCTGAAAAAAAAAAAAGACCAATTTTGGAATTCCCTGGTATTTCCGAGAACAGTGCTTGTGTTAATAGATCATTGCCACAGCTAGTTTCCTGCAGAATCCGTTCCTCCGCTCATTTTCACCACTGCACTATACCATACATTTGACCTTCGACGAGAACACCGCATGTCGTCGACGGATAGACTATCATTGCCAAATTGAATCTAAAAATCAATACACATGTTCATGGTACTCATTTATAATTGATCCTCTAAGCATTCTGTGTGCTCATTTATGTGCCAGAGCTTATGTATACACGTCTGATTCTTTGCGAGTGAATAGTTCAAATGGAAACTCCATATCTGAAAGTAAATGAATACAAAGCCTATTGGGGCCAGAGGGCTGTGAGGGTGCGGGGGTCAGAGAACACTGCTCTGTTTAAACAGTAAAGGATGGCACTAACACAAGCTCGAGGCAACGCTATACAACTGGAAGCTCTTCTAGAACGCTGCAGTGCCAGGAGGCTCCTTTCACATGATAGACTCTTTTCACAGAGACGCGAGGCACGGAAGCACATTTGCACTTTAACTGTGGCCCATTCAGCTGCATTTTTCATCTAGACGATGCTCTTATCCATAACATTTCACAAATAAGGAAACGGATGCATGTGTGATTATTATTTTATTTAAACTGTACTTTGCCCCATCCAAAAATTTGTAACGCCTCCACAAATCGTATAAACTTGTATGTGTCGCTTAAAAAAACGGACTGCCACTCAACCAGATAAAATCTGACAATAAAATCTGAATGTAATCATTAAAAATGTTTTACTTGTACGACATACCTTGTTCCACACTGATACACCTTATCTTATAAATCCAGTTTTAAATGCGAACAAACAAATGTCTGCGTTACATAGCACTCATGTGACAATATGCAAGAGCTACGTTCTATGATGTAATGCCTTTAAAGGTTCTAGTTATTTTGTTTCGTTTTTACTGCTGGCAAAATACTGTTAAAGTAGAGACGCCAAAAAACTTACCGAGAAATGAATATTGTAAAAATCCAAAGCCTTAGGCACAAAAGCACAAATGAAATTTTATAGTTGAAATAGCAAGTTTACATGATAGCCTTCTTTAGACTGAATATAGCCAGAGGAGCAAAAATAACCGGTATTCCAAGTTAGCACTCTTGTTTCACGCAAACAACAAAAGCCGAAAAAACAACTTTTATCTGAATTCAGTGTGCCATGCTCCGTGTTTCTTTTGCGTCTGCCTTCATCAGATATGTCGTGAAAATGATTTTTAAGGTAGACGCCCTTAAAGGAAGTCAAATCTACATACCACACAACTGTAATTATCCGCGATGACAAGATGGTAATACGTTTCACAGCATTTGAAATACATCTGGATTAGCTAGAACCGTTTCATGACTTTGTTCCACTTTACCCTAAGTTGCTAACGACTGTCTGTATTCCAATTGCTGGCGGCTAGGGTTGGGTCAACCTCGGGAGATGTGATCCACCACCAACCTCGATCCTCTTTCCTTTTCATCTGTGAATCACTGGTGAGCACTGAAAAATTAATGGATGAGTAAGCTGAAAGCCTCAAAAGTGTATTTTTAACTCCAAGATAACACTCTTTGTACAGTGATGAATGCTAGCAGTTATTTGAACTGTCAGAATTTCTGTCAGGAATTTTCCCACTTACAGCTACTGTACTTTTGGATTTTCCTCAAGTGTAACATTTTTGAAGTCTCCAGGAAACATAAACAACATCCAGCATTCTTCAAGAGTGACATTTTGACCAACTGAAAGTGACGCAGTGTCATATGTTTGATAAAATAACAGCGGGCCTGCAGCCATAATAAGCAAACCCCTTTAATATAAGTCTTGAGAAAGAAAGGGGTTCACCTAGACTGCCTTAGCACAAGCTCAACATGACAGAAGCCCGCAGCTTAAACAACAGATCAAGACCGTTTCATTCCGTCTCCACAAGAGCCAAACAGACATTTTAGTTTCCAGCCTGAACAATCACACCTGGTCTAACCACACAACTGGTTGGCACTCCTCAATAAGGTGTGTAAGTTCAAAGCACGACCAACATAATTTACTCTGTGATGCCTTCAAGATCAGGTATAAAAACCACTGAGCTATTATTCAGTAAAATTTCAAGCAGACATCACAAACATCAACTGCTTTTCAGATGACATCTAGGAATTAAAATTATGACATTTTGCGGAGGGCCTCGTGCCAAACTACGCTTATGGCCAATAGCCTCACCTACAGTACAATCATTTCTGACACACAACTGTGCTACTGTGTTCTCACGTCCTGAGTGGAACCAGGATAATCCCCTGTGCTCCTGTAAGGATCTAAGCAGATTAGCATCAGTTTGGCCCTAAACTTAATGTTTGTGCTCTATAGACCCATTGTGTAGAGTCACGCTGCTCTTTGCTAGACACGTGTGGCAATCTACTCAGATCTGTAATGGGATCTGATGTGGATTAAAGGGATCATTAAATATTAACAGGAATAAAAACATCATTTTGCATTCATGTTGGTCTCTAACTTTCACTCAGTAGATCACCAATTAAAGGAACTGGACACTGACTTCAGTCATTTCCAATTGGGGCATGTGTACACCAGAGGGTACTTATAAAGATATTGATGTCGCATCATTAATCCTATAAAACATAAACTGACACTTGAAATAAAAATATTAAGGCAATCAAAAGTTTAAAATGAATCGTTAATGGTGATTTCCATAGTGAACACCTTAACACTGTGAGTTTTTTAAAGGAAATCCAGTATTACATGTGTTAAAAGAAACACATTTCTGGTTAAATGTTGATGATGGTACTCAAACCTATCTGATGGGGTTGGGAAACGCTGACATAATATTGTAAGTTATTTATATTCAGAGGCAGAACCAAATAAAACAAAGATGAAAGGTAAATGCTTTAAGATCAGTCACTGGAAGCCCCTTGCTGATCAACCCTTCTTCAGAATGTTGGGGGTAGATATGCTCCATTTAATATCGAGGGTGGTTATATTTCTGCTCCATATACTATTGTGTTCTGAAGCCAATTTCGGTGACATGCAAAACAGAGGCAAACAAGTACCCCAGCCAACAAGACTCTTGGCAGCACTCTGCTACAATGCCAGCCCCTTAATCCAGGGATTTGCTGTATAGTAAACATAGCAATAAAGCACTGTGGCATACCCTAAACAGGGCCCCAAACTTATTTGTCTGTAAAGCAGTACATTTATTGAAGCTAAGCTTCTGAGAGACTACTGTTAGTGTTGTGCATTGGAACACAGAGGCCTGGAAAGACCTATATTCCTTCATACTACTGAGTCACTAGCTTGGTATGATGCCCAAAGGAGAAGTCTACCGAATGTGACTAAGACTAGAAATCAAAGCTCTGCTGTGCTCTGCAGACGCCAGTCTCACAAAGCATGGCCGAGTCAGACACCAGAGGCCACTGTCTTTTTTACTAGACATATCAAACGCAGGAGGGGCATTCTTATCTGACAATGCAGAGGGAAAAGGCCGAGCTTTTCTACAAGATTGGCAAAGTTGGTAACATGATTTCCAGGGGAATGCAAAGACTATTCAATCAGGGTGATGGATGAAGTAGTTTCAAATGTAAAAGTGCACCAACTGACATTTTTTACCATCTCCAGCGCACACAACCAAAGGCGTCCAGTTAAGTGCACCACAACTGCACAACGCACTACACAAAAGCATCAGGACAGAGAAAACAGCCTAATAATAACCACCATGTGCCATCTGATAAATGACTGTAATTACTTACATTACTTAGACCGTAAGTGACTTACATTACATTGAAGTTATACATTTTATCAGTGTGTGTGTGTGTGTGTGCGCGTGCGTTCCCTGAAAATCGATCCCACAACCTTTGCGCTGTTAACGCAACGTCCTACCAACTGAGCTGCAGGAACACTGTAATTATATATGTAATTATATATTGTCACCCTTACAGAAACAGAATGAACGGCTCCACAGAAAAGATTTGGATTCGGTTGCACAAATGTGAAACAAACACTCCAACTGATAAACACGACAGTGTCAGTGTCACTTCTTGCTAAACGTGCTTTTGTACTGCGTTGTGTTTTGTACTGTATTGTTCGACTACATTTAGTGTATTTCACTGGTCTTTTGTGTTGGTGTGTTTCTTTCACAAGCTTCAGTGGTATAAGTCACAGATAAAGCATTAACGAATCAAGGAATGAATGGCGACATGGATCGAGTCTCCTGTGTTGAGGGGGGAAACCTCATACAGTTTAGAATGATATCTCAAAAAAAATGCTAATACGGATTTAAACGAGTGTAGATAAAAAGGGGAATTTGGATGTTGGGGGAGGTCCTGCATGGCTTAGAGAGGGTGGAATAAAGCCAGTGTGAAGGCAATCAAACAGAAGTAGGGCTCTCTGGGATCCCGAAATGTGCTGGGAGCTCCGCCTCCATCCCCCACACTCGAGGAGTTATTAAGAACCAGCCAATCCCCATCGGCTGAGACGCTCTCTGATTATTCACACCCTGCACAATGGGCACAGAGCCCACAGTCACCTTCATAACCCAATTATTGATCTTTTCACATGATTTACGAGCAGATAAAATGATCAATCATGCTCGGGGAGAAAATAAACTCTTCTTAAACGCAATGAATGAATGCATAATGAATATAAGCAGATGATGCCTACAGAAAAAGCAAACAAACGCACAGACTTCCCCTAAATCCCTAAGGGCATTATTTTTTCTCTTTGATGTAAATTATTCTGGGGATAAAGTCTCTCTGAAGTAAGTGAGCCAGCTTCTTTTCCTTAACGTGCCATTAAATATATAAAATCTTCAATAATGCAGGTTTATGCAGCTTGGAGTTTCAATTTAAATTTTTTATGTGCTTTAAAGATTATTTTATCTGTCACATCAGTGACACTGACAGCGGGGCCCCAAATTTTTATGGACTCTCCAGTCCTCCATTTTGCTCCAAACATGAAAGGTGAGCCGTGTTTCTCTGTAGCTTTCAGCAAAGTTGCCGTGCAGCCATCTGCAGACTCATGCATTATTGTTGTTCTTTACGCAGCAGTGCATCTGTGTGGGTTATGTCTGAATAAAATACTTTACCTCCGTTTTCATAACCCTGACTGCAGAACGAGCTACCAAACACCTCAAAGAAGACTAAGCAAGCAAAAGCTATTGCTTGTTCAAGGACTATTTTGATGTGGGCAACGGATGAACTCTAACCTATTTCGTACAGTTAGCTTTGAGTTAAATAAGGTAATCACTCACACCCAAACAATGAGTCCTTCAGACATCACACAGTAGGATAAAAGCTGTGCTGTCTCTGATCTAGTTCAAACAGACGTGTGTGTATTAACATTTTCACATCAATTGCTTCTCTAAGCCAAATGGTGATGGAATTTAGGAATTCTGTTTAAAAATGACGTTCTGTTTAAAGAATAAGTAAAACTTGGTCATAAAACCACGCTCTGATGATTTAAGCGAACTGCTGTGATTGTTTAGCATACAGGAATAATGGCAATCAATGTCATGTTCACCTACCTGCAATCAATATCCCAGAGCTTGCAAAATTTAAAACATGCATCGTATTAGCAGCAAAGTAACCCAAGTTCAATAAAAACAATACAGATTGCACAGATTGCTGCACAACTGTTGTATACTGCATACTTTATAATACCAAGCCAAATCTGATATCCCTTTCTGTCCGGATCACGAAAGATATTACTGACAAAGTGCCTGCTAAACCAAGTCACTAAAAATAGCAAGAAATGCACGGACAAGACCGAGTCTTTGTTGAAAAACACTGCTGCAAGTAGCTATGCATAAAATTACCTTTAATTCCACTCAGAGCATCCCAGACGTTGTAGTGTAACCCATGCAAGGCGAACGTGAGGCACAGGAGTAGAATCCAAAAATGCCACAAAGAAACCGGTGAATCGTCAGCAACCTTCCGTCCTTTGCAAGCATGAAGGGCTCACCTTACTCAAGGAACTAGATCAGTTGTCTTTAGGCAAGTGTAAGAAAACTGTCTATAGCTCTGCAGTGGCCTCCATGTCCTCCCATTGTTCAAGGGAGTGTGAGGCAGGCATCCTACCCCAATAGACCCAGCCTACTACAACAGCTGTGGGCCAGCCCCCTACCTCTCTGCTGAGTTTCTTTCCCTCCTCCAACGGCTGCAGCTAAACATTAACCCTACAACTGCTGGTAAGGCCATAAAACATGGGGGTTATATTTCAAGAAGGACAGCACCGCACCCCAAACAAAGATGAGGGAAGAGACCGACATCCCAACGAGCGCAGGGGGGAAAACGAAGTTACCCTGGCAACTCAGCCCCTGTGTCAAGGAGCAGGAGCTTCTTTTCTAAGAGGATTGGACTACTTTATCAGACTTGCAGTGATTGGATTGCGACTGCAGATATTGCGCCGGTCAATATAGCTGCATGAACACAAATTTACCTAGTTAACGAAGATGCTACCTGCAACCAACTAAAGATGGCTAGACAGAAAAACATACAAAATCAGCAGCTATGGGATTAAACTGTTAGACGCGCTCATAACTTCAAATTTGTCTGCCTCCAAAAGTTCATTACACTAATGTAATCTCGCAATAAAAGAGGCCTTCTCTTTGTCGACAACAAATTCTTGCGAGCACTAAAATCTTATCTCATTATGGCTACAGGGCTGGTCTACAAGGCCAAACCTTGTCTCTGAATGTGAATGAACCTCAAATCATGTCCCCACCAGACGCTTATTCATATGTGCATGCCTGTAGGTGGAATTCCACCTCTGCTGTGCTACATCTTCACATGCAATGACTAAATTGGATGAAATGACCCAAATGCAAGGGGGTCACATGTTGTCTTGGAGTCAACAGTCAAGGGGCTGAGCACATTCTGGACAAAAGGCCATTGTGGTCCTTTAAACTCCACTTTCACCTCTCCAAACACGGAGACGGATAGACTTACGGTATTACATACAATGATCCAGAGCCACAATGAGGTACTTTGTGACACGTTGGTCTTAAATGTCAGGTATTCAGAGCAGAGTCTTCTTATTGGGGGGTTGTCATTGCCTTTCGTGTTAGCAATGTGTTACCAATTCACTACTCAGCAATGACATGCAAACTGGAGCACACTTGAAAGCGTTCGTAAGCCCCAGGTGCCAAGTGACATTAACATGCCTGTAACAGTTCTGCTTCTCCTTAAACACAGCTGGACATTTGACCCAATTAGAAAATCTCAAAGGACATAATGCAGGCAATTACATTTCAATTCGATTGAACCTGATTGGGCAATATTTGGAACTTGGGTGTTGGGAATGTTACGTAACTATAACGATGTTTTAATTTGATGGAGTTGATTACGAACACTTGGGTTCTGCGTGGGAGATGATGATGAAATACTCAGGAGAGGGATGTTCTCGAGATTTCCTGGGTAAATGAATTTTATTATAGCGCTCTGCTCATCTGTTTCATGGATGCAGAATGTAGACACGTGCGAAACAAAATAGAAAGAACCGATATTTATATACTAATGTGTGTATATATTAATGGTCTAGACATTTGCTAGTGTTTGTTCCACTTCCATTTGCCAGCAGTTGGTCAATGACAAAGCATTTGGGTGACTCAGGATTAAGAGAATAAATCAGGCTCATGGCAAAAAAGCCCCATTGAGAGTGAGACAGTTTAATGGGCGGTAATGTGCTGAACTCCATGTGAGGTGGAGGGGCTGATCCACCTTTTAGAAATGTGACACTAGTCTGGGGTGGGGGCGAAGAGGGAGGGGCAGCACACCACTGTTCGAAACTAGCCGGTCTTTTGCACCATGAGGGTGTACAAAGTCTGTCTTCTTTCGCAACAATTACGTAGAGCTAAACACTGAATTTGACCTCTTTTTCCAATAAACAAATAGTACTAGTATTACACTTACCTAGCAGTATTTATCCAGCTCTTGGAGGTGGAGGGCGAGAGCATCAATTCAAGGGGCTGTGCGAACACTAAACTCTTTAGTCTCCAAATATATCGTTCATGTATGAGCAGTAAAAACATGGAGAAAAAAAACTGCTTGACAAAGCAAATTTGACTTGAAGGTCACAAACACACAAGTCAATGGTATGTCTACCGCACAAGGACATCTGGTGAAGCTAAGGTGGAATAATCTTGTAGCCATGGTTACTACCTCGAATAAAAATGTCACACCGGCTACTGTATTGGCTACGCTCACCAAATAAAAAAAATGGGGGGAGGGGAACATCAGATTAAGTCCGTCCAATGATAAACAAAGCCACATATTTAACAAACCTGCAAAAATGCTCTTCCATTGTAAAATAAACAGCTCTGCATAATAAAACAGTGGGCTATACGCTTGGTTTAAAGGCTGGCATGTGAGCTGTGCTGGCCGGGCTGGTGTCCCTGTGTCGGTACTGCAGTAAAACGCAGTGAAGCCTGGCCTTCAGCAGACTGCAGAGCTAGTGAACATGGACACAGCCACTAAACATCTGGACACCAGGCGTCGTGGCTTAAAGCAAATGCCCTCTGGCACCTTCCAGCTGGGCCGATGCAGCCATTTCAACTCCCTACCTTGACTCTTTTGTTCTGCTTAATGTGACCACAGTCCACTAGAAACGTAAGAATCCATATTTAAGCCGCATTAAAGCATTCTGCGTGCATGCCGCAACCTAGCGCTTCATTTCCGTTCTCTGATTAATCCTCTGCTTAACTCTGCACTGTGTAAATACACAAATTCTGCAAGGCTACCATGATAACGGGCCTTCAAAAGATCTCAAAGAGCACACTGCTAATGTGGACGTTTTAAAAGAAGTGAGCTTCCAACATGGCAGCTTGCATTTTTAGCATAAACATAACATACATCAGCTTTGGTAATCCTCTCAGGGGAATAGTTTGGCGTAATTAACGGGCTAAAGGTCACAAGATCCTAAACCACCGATGCTTTCATTTTGAGAGAAAAAAGAAGGAAAATGAAAGCACATGAGGCCATTTTTCCCTGCTTTCAAACAGGGTGGTGGTGTGGCTTTTCAAAGGGCTCCATGACTGTAGCCTCTTTGTGCCAGAGTAAAGGGACCCCTGCCATATCAAATGTATGGTGCTGTACAAATGCCCCACTTTAGACCTTCAGGACGAGGTTTGTTTGGCTCTCATTGCTGCCCAACCAAATCGCGGACATTTATCCCCTTTCTCCCCAAACAGGATGTGCCACTGACCTGGTTTGCTTGAATTGATTAAGGCCGCATTCCAAAGCATATTTCCGCTGAGTAAAAGTATGAATTGAATGTTTGTTGCTGCTAAAGACTGCCACACTGTAAGAAACCAAAGCAAATGTTTGTCCAGTTTTTTTTCCGCGGTGTGAATGCAAAGCAAAACAAATCCATATATTTTGCAACAGTGCATTTCTCAGCACTGATAGTTTCTCTAAGCGCTGCTGTTCCGTGAGCAAGATACTGTTACTGTGGAAGAACGGAGTATACAGGAAGTTCATAGGAATGTTAGTATAACCAACCCACTGTAATAATATATGCATGAATGTGCAAAATACAGGCTATATTGTCATATATACAGAGTATGTATTTGTATGCATGACAAACCCCAAAAATGAAATAAAGCTGCAAGAAAGGAGAACTGCAAGAGTAATTGTTATAGTCCAAATATCTGCAGTGTTTGGGAAAACAGTAGTAATGTCTTGGGGAGATTGCAGCCCACCCCCCCGCTGTGTACGCGGCATATCTTTCCAGCATCCCGGAGTAATTGATGAGTTTTCTACATGCTTATATGATCCCCCAATCCATTACCATGGTAACTGTTTGCCGGAGAGCTGGGGGGAAAGATGCCAACAGGGAAAACTGATAACAGACATGGCCGACCTAACACAGCATGAGTAAAATGAGAGCCTGTGTGTCTAGAGGGAATTTAAACATGCTTTATGCCAGCAGTGACCCATCAAAACACTTTCCAGCCTTTTATGTTGACAAGCAAGATGCCGGTGTAATGACGGCGTCCATTTTCTCACACTAATGCAAGACTACAAAGTCCCAATCAGGCTCCAGGGTAATATTGAGGCTCTTTGAGAACCGACCCAAACAGACACTGCCAAAAGTCCAATTTCATGCCTTAGTCCTAACTGTCCAGAGAACAAAATTTAGATGACCAAACAAAACACGAAGATAAAACTGCTAACAATGCAACAACAACAGTCAGATAACAAATTTAAATTTAAGGAAGGAGTCACTTCTCTACTTTCTAAGGTAGTTCCTTAAATCTGCACCCAGACAATCAAGAGTCATAAGCAGCTCAACAACAAACATTAAAGCTTTCCTGTAGCTCAGTGGTTAGAGCATGGCGTTAACAACGCCAAGGTCATGGGTTCGATCCCAGGGATTGCACATACTCAATGTATAGTGATCAATGTGTAGTATAATGCAATGCAAGTCGCTTTGGATAAAAGCGTCTGCCAAATGCCTAAATGTAAATGTAAAGTGGCTGGTTAAATCTAAAAGACAGCTTTGTGAAAGCAGCTGATCGGAGTCTCTGCCTTGTATTAGGATCAGGTGGCCAGCACAAACCCCAACCTTTCTGGGCTCCAGTCCATGAAATAACATCATGAGGCACAACCTGGAAAAACAACGCAGAGCACTGTTCACACACAGGCTACGACACAGAGTAACAACTTCAGACCATGTGGGAGCTGTAATGTGCTGAACTGCATTTCACTGATAGTATCTTGTTTTTAAAAACATATATGTGCACATGGGAACAATAGCAATTGTGTGACTGCTGTGGAACGGTAAACACAAGTCGGTGGATTTCTGCAGAATGTGCTACGCTGTTTAATAGGCAATCAGGTTCAGCAGTTTTACGAACAGCGAAGAAGCTAGACTAGAAAATCTGCCTTCCTCAGAAGCGCCTGGAGCATGTGTGTGTGTTCCCCTCGCAAGGATACACCCACACTGGAATGTGCAGAATCCCTCTTAAAAACCAACCAAAACATATTAAAAAGAAGCCTATACGGTGCAGATATAGTAACACAAATGCACCTACACAAATATTTACATATTTTCACAAATAACATGACTGAGCTCACAAATGAACAACAGCCCCAAACATTTCGAATTCCTGGATAAGTGTTTTGGACTCATTAATAGTGTGATCCTGCCTATGTCATCTGACTCCCATTACGGACAATGTATGTCTCCCGGGCATGCAAAAAGATCAAGAGCTATGCAAAGATAATGTTGTGATCATAGGGAGTAGTTCGCAAAATTACCACACAACCATGACTATCAGTAAACTGGGAGCAAGGCCCCCTGCTGCCCGTAATGTCTTCTGTGGCCATTTGGTTTACTGAGCAATTTAGAGTTTATCTCCCTTTCAATTGCTGTCAGCTATTTTGGGGATTATTCATTATTCATTTCATGCACTGTGCAATGGTTTGTTTGAACATTAAAATTCCAAGGGCTCGCAGTAAGAATAAATAGCTCCACTGCACTGTCCTACAGTATTAAATCTGGAATTGTAGGTTGTAAACCAGTCTTAACATGGTTTTGAACATGGGACTTGCAAATGTGAAAAACATCTGTAAAATATTAAAGGGGAGGGGCCGAGACCATGCTTTTACCCTCAATTACTCTTAAATTAGTTGCTGTTTTAGGGTCTCGTGCAGAATGGAGTCTGCCAAAATTAGAAATTTTACAATGCAGTCTGCGTCCACATCACACACACGTAAACACAAAAGTTGTGGGTTGTCAGAGCGCGTAACTATAAACAGCCTATGCCGTACAATAAGGGAGGGCAATATCATTAACTACATCGCAACGATATAGTGATCCGGGGAAACCGATGCAAAGCTCAAGACAAGATCCGATTATTGTTGTATTTTACACACTCCCATGTAAACAGAAAACGCCAACCCCCAATAAATATATGTATAAACTCAAAACAGATATAGTATTTTAAAGCGCAATTAATCTTGTTTCTGAGCAAAGCAGGATATCACGACAAGCATCCTCAGTCTAAAAACCCCACCGGTGTCCCAGATAGCCGTACGGCTAATGCCCCACATTTCCTTTTCCCACCTTATACCCATGCAACAATATTTAATAACCCCCACTACGTGCATATTATGTTGCTTTTTGCAAAATCAGCACATTTTTGACACTTCAACAACAAATGGTGTGCGCTATAGCTGTGGAAAAAAGGATCTTTACCTCACGAAATCCTTGTGTTGCTTCGGAACGTGTGGAAATATCCCCGATAAATGTTGCTAAGAAACGCCTTGAACTGTACTTTTAAACTGGCAGCGTGTGGACATGTTTATCTGCTTTCCTAGCCGCCGATCAGAGGTTTTATCGTCGCCTCTTCCCATCCGCCTCTCTTCCCGTGTTTAGGTTAAAGCACTAGGCAGGAAAAGTGATGTCATGGCTTGAAATTGTGTTGCCCGCCCCGCTTTTAGTAAAAGGGCCTATCTTTATGTGCTCCACGTAGCATTTTCAAAAGGCTGATGTCCATTATTGCTTCCCGTATACGTTTTTATGAAACAGCCTTTATGTTTGCTGATCCACTGTACTTTATTTACCTACAGGCTCGAGATCAGCGCTTAGGTCTTCGCTTGTGCATCTGCAGTGATTTCATTTATCATAATGAATAACTAGATTCAGCATTATTTTAGTAGATAGTTTTTTAAACCACATCGTCTCGTTAGTAACTGAAAGCTCACCGAAGCACAATTTCACTGTCCCTGAGGAGCTTCATTCATGCGTGTAATTGTAATTAACAGGAGCAAGACAAGGTGTAATGATTATAGCGAACAAATCTCAGTGTGAGTTACACAAGTCATATGAAACCAGAACTGTACTGTACGAAAACACAGGGAGTGCTCGGAGACCTTCTGTGGTTTCATGGTTATCTACCTATCAGACAAACTACACAGTCAAACACAACGAGTCTGCAATACAAGCATGTAGATACTTGATATGTGCAAACTGAGCATGGTGTTTTGATGAACACATTTTGATGTAGGTAATTTACTGATTGCATGAAACTTAGTTTGAATTAATTTTCTGGGGCTTGGAGCTCTGCAGCACTAAGGTACATGTCTGTGGGTGTAGCTGCCAGTTGCTTGGGGGCAAAAGACTCTTGTTCAGGTTGGTACACGGGTGGAAGCAGACAGATGCAAATTTTTTAGACATTAGAGGCTGGAGGTGGTTAGCACGTGTTTCTTCTAACTGAGTTGACTTAACCCATTATATAACTCTGGGAAGCCAAAGGACCATTAGAAGACTTTGATATTAGCCACTGTTTGAAACCAACAGCTACAACAAGCTGTGGATCTTGATTCAGGGCTTTAAAAACAATCCATCTTGGTGGATTTATATAACTACTAAAGGATCAGTCCAATTTCATTTCTCTATTTGACAGGAAATATTTATTAGATCTGAATTTTAAGAGGTACAGAAACATTGGACACAAACAAGGATATGAGAAACACAGAGAGAACTTGTAGACTTCCTGTAGTTAAATGAACACTCAGCTATCAGTCTATCAGTCTATAAATTAAACCACTATGACCTGTTAGCAATCATGTTTATTCAATGACCAAAGAATGTGTGCAAGCAAACTATTATTTGTGCCCTTTCGGTTTCCCCAGTTTTCAGTTCCCTTATAGTCTGTATCAGGATGTTTCTGTGCTATTTTAAGAATAAAAGAGAAGGCTGGTTTTAATAATGTATTTGCCATTAAAGTAGGCTTCCGGAAATAAGGCTCTTAACCAGTTATTTGAACTGTTTGAAATATCAACAGTATGAAAGCTGAGAAAATCAGGTCACATAGTGCTCAAGATAAGGCATCTGTTGTTTTCATGTCAGAGTCCCTTGATGAGTTCTGTGTGGTAACCACTTGTCCAGCTGCTTCAAGTATTCCAGTATCAACCTGTAACAAAACAACAGTTACAGTGCTTAAGTGCTCTCTTGCACATTTCACAAAATAGATATGATTTGTTGCACCAATAGTCCTACAAGTATTACAAGTTATTCCAATATAAGACCGTAATAATTACCCTATCTTCCACAGATACCTCATCTGTCTCTGAAAGATCTGCGTCATGAGCAGAGGCTTCGAGATCAGCTTGTTCCGCCCCTGTCAGAATATCCATTGGGGCCTCGGCGATCTCTCTGATGGCTTGGTCTTCTAAAGCAAGAGCTGTGTCAAACAGCAAGGGAGACGGAGGACACTGCAGACCCTCATCTTCAACATCGAGGTCCTACACAAAGAGACTCGTCATTTGTTTTAATGTATCACTGTTTATGACGTTAATAAAAATGGAAGAGGAATTAATAAAGCAGCAAAGTAACACCTGCTGCAGACATCTGCAAGATATAATAAAAAAAGCCACTAATTTTTCTGCAAGGTTTTTTTTTTACTGCAGTCACTTCGTTTAAATGTCATGATCACACGCCTCAATTAATGGTGTTTCTTCAAACTGAATTCTGTGCATTTAAATTCATCATGCACGGAGAATTAAAAATTGATATTTAATATATTTCTTAACAAAACGTTGTTGCGAACTAGCTCATACAACACTTGCATGAAAATGAATAATCTCGTCTCAAATCTCAGACCCCATAATTCAGTTGTTAGCAGTCATAGTAACCAGCACACAAGGTCCAGCAATGTATGTAAATTGATTTACAGGAAATCAATGTTTTTGAACAAGTAACAGAAAGGCCCATAAATAGTCACAGCATAAGAGGAAATGAGATGTTTCCAAAAATGAGATTAAATGAGAGGTTTACTATGGGCACACGGAAAATGTCAAACACACAAAACTGAAGATGAAGACTGTTTAACATTCAGAATAATGTTTTTCATTCATGTGACACTACAGGCAAGTATATGATTTACACAGTAGGGGACGTGTTGGAGCAGCTATGCTTGCAGGCATGTAAGTACTTGATTGATATGTCTGCCATCATCACAGTGTTTTCTTGAACAAATTTAGTGTAGTTAATTATACTGATGCCGTGAGACTTAGTTTGAATGGACGTGCCAAAACAGCTGAGCAAAGCAAATGCACACAGATGATTTTAATCAGGAAAAGACAAACACAAATCATACGTCACTGAATTCCAAAGGCAGGTTTTCTGTGGGTTGGAGCTCTGCAGCACTAAGGTACATGTCTGTGGGTGCAGCTGCTAGTTGCTCGGGGGCAATAGACTCTTGTTCAGGTTGGTACATGGGTGGAAGCAGAGACAAGTGCAAAGGGCAACGTGGATCCTCTGACTGCCCCATGTGCACAGGACGATCGCATGGAACATCCTTTAGCCCGGGGCACATCTTGAATAAGACTTGGCTACTGTCTTGATAAATGTCTATTGTAAAGGGTTAAGGCAGAAGAGATTACGTATAAAGGATTATGTAGAACAATATTGGTAAGAAGGCTTTTATAATGCAAGTTTAAACAAAGTGGAGGATGTGGCAAGCATGAAGTGTTCCTTCTAACTGAATTGACAAAGCCCATTAGATAACTCAGGGCAAGCCAATAAACAATTGGAAGACTTTGATATCAGCCACTGCTTGAAACCAACAGCTACAACAAGCTGTGGGCCTTCATTCAGGGCTTCAGGAATATATAGATGGCCTAAGGTACGAAATCATTATGGATTTACAGAACTACTAAAGGATTCAACTTCATTTCTCCATTTGCCAAAAAATGAACAGAACTGAATTTTAAGAGGCACAAAAACAAATAAGGATACGAGAGACACAGTGTCGTGTCATTGGCAGGCACTGATTTGAACAGCGCGTCCCTTCCACAAAGGAAATGCATCTCTGGCCCACGCGTGTCGTCTGTACAGAAAGAGCACAAAAAAACTATTAATAAAAATAACTGACCATGACTGCGGACTTACTGGGATGGTTAGCGAATGTATTGAATTCACTCCATATGGGTAAAAACAATCAAGCTAAGATGTCTGATTTAAGTTCTCGGTTCAAACCAATATCTACTGCAAGTTGCTTGCCTTCAACTTAAAAATTGCACAAAATAGATTGAGCTAAGGTTTTAGACGATTCATTCTTAAAGGGACATTCAGAGCATCAGTAACAAAGTGATGTAAAGTCATTTTCTATTATAATAGGTAAGTTTGGCAACAGGGATGATGGCGAAGCAATGTGGCCATTTCTACAAAGCTGAGCTTTATACCTGCGGTGTTCCACCCTCAGTAAGTGCTTGTCTGCGCTCTCTGAGCTGCCGATGTAGCAAAGCCTCCACGCCATAGCGACGACGATAACGCCGCAGCGCCTTTAATTTCTTTAGGTTCTCTCGTTCCTTCATGGACAGCCCCTCTGGACCCGTCAGCAGACTGCTCCCTGTATCACAAACACCAGACATAGAGTACTTAACTCACATCAATTTGTTAATTATAGAATTGTTCATTATAGAATCAGCAGATGTCTTACCAACGGTCTCATGCTCGATTTTGCGGCTGTGCAGGTAGCGTCGTTTCTTCTCTTTAAGTAGATGTTGCAGACGTTTAAACTGGTCTATGTAAAGGGACTGAAGTCTGATAAGCTTTTCGCGTGTGATGAGAGCCACTTCCTCTGCTGTGTACACACCAGCATGCCTATAGAAAATGAGTAAATCTCTGTGAGTTGGCATCACGGGGGAAAATACTTTAATGAACACTGATTTTTACCAAGTAGATAAAAATAGTAGTCACTTCAAAGGGTCTTCGTGATCACTGTCTAGACTTTCAGCTTCACTGTCTGGATCTCCTCTCCATGTCTGATCTAAAACAACTGGGTCCTGCTCGCCTTCGCTCCAGCTGTCATCATCTACAAAGAAACGCATACACACAAAATTTATCACCATTGAAACCACAAATAGTACAGTCATGACCAAAAGATTTTGGGGCAATAATGTGCTTGGTTAATAAATAATTAACCTAGAAGGCGACTAGCTTCACTGCGGCCCTCTTGACTGTGGGCGCCAGAATCTGGCCGGCTGTAGCCACTCAGCTGAGACAGCAGAACTTCAGGGGAAGGTCCTGAGGAGGCCTTACGCATTTGAGCTTGCTGAATCAACGCATTTCTGCGTGCATGCTCAGCACAGAATGCTACCCTAAAAACAGAAAGAAGCATCATTGGTTATTTTTTTCTGTTCAAGGGAATTATGTTGTAACAACATTAGGAAACAGGCTCACCCATCTTTTTTCTCTGGTTTTGGGGCTGCATTGGGGCAGCGCTTGCCGTTTTTGTTGGACACATAACTGCACTGCCTGTATGGCGCATTTTTATCTTCAAGCACGTGTTTGATGCAAAACTCAAGGCCCTCCAGTCGAGGATGTGAACAAGGTCTTTGGGTGTAGGAGCAGGTCTGGGGCTCTTGCGCCCGGGCAGCCTGAGTCACTCTTCCCCTGCTGGACGGCAACACGTGGATCCTAATCCTGTTCATCACTGATGCCACGTGAGAAAAAAAACACTTCAATCTCCATAATTTCAGAGAAACATTTTGGAGACCCTAAAGCACATACCCCATGCAAGAGTACACTTCATTCTAATGGCTCCATGCATGCACGGGGTTGGAGGAAAACCTCTCGCAAGTAATACACAATTTGATTATGTAGACCTATAGAAACACCAACAAAAGCTCTTGCTTATGTTAACTAAATTATTAACGGTGCGTGATCACGCTTACGCTTTAAGATACACCAGCATATGACATTTGTTAAAATTTACGAAAAACGCGCAAACCGCATTGCGACGTAAGTATTGTAATCTTTTAACAGCTGCAAAACATTTAAATATATTTTTACATGCGTAAAAATGTTAACGTTAACCAAACAATGCCTCTCAAAGCAATAATACACGTATTAATAATAAACGATTAACGTCATTGTGAAAATATCAAACTCATACGTCAACGCTGCTGTTCGGCCATCTTTGAAATAGGAAAGCTAGAGAGTACTAAGATTGTACTACTTAACGCCAAATGATGCTGATGTTTAATTAATATATGGGGACTACAACTATTCTCTACACGTGTAATCTGGGATTTTCTGGAGCAAAACTCACCGATGAAAGTAAACTCTTATTAACGTTTCAAAGATCCTCCTACAGACCATCCACCGCTGAACACAAGCACTAACAATGAGCCGTTGCCCCACGTCATCCATTTAAGCGCCCGCCCACGCCTACGTCCATTGGTTCGCAAACGTTCAAGAAACGCTTTTATTGGAGAAAAAAACTCAGGTCGCGTATATTTCTTCATGATTGGCTATTTGATCCTACATCAGAATACTGGTACCAGTAGACGCATGCACATAGTGTAACAAAATAAAAGCCATCCGACTTCCAAGCTATTCCTTACGGTTTTAGAGCTTTTATTTAATGGCAATACAAAGAAGCAAACAAGTCATTATATACAAAATGTAAAGTGCAGTACGTTTTTGTTTATAAATTCATGCTTTGTTTGATGAAAGTGGTTTATCTTTCCCATAGAGCTGCCATGCCTTGTACATTCTTCTCAGTTTTCCGAGATTTGGCTTTGGAATTGGCTGGGGTCAAATAAAAATGGAACTCCATTAGTATGCACATTCAAAAGAATTCATATATTAAAATATTGTTTAATTAAAAAATGTTCTGTGATGTGTATTGGATCATTTTGGTATGATTACATCTTAGTATTTGTGTTATTACAACTTACAACCGGCCAATAAGCCATAATACAAAAAACACATTAAACAGTAGATTTTTGTAAAAATTACATGTACCTGTTGATCTTCTAAGTGGTTAAGATCTGCCAGAGGGACAATGGATGGTCTACCATGGGCACACTGGAAGGGAAGTTGACAAGAGGAGAGCAAGTTCACCAGACTACAGCACTCCTCCTTACTCAAAATGTGATTGAATTTAATTGCACCTGTTAGCCAAAAAAATAAGTAAATAAATTATATCACAAGTACATAACTTAACCATGTAACGCCTACACAAAAATGTTCGGACACATTGTGTTTTCGTTTGTATGAAACAAATTGTTGTCTGTGTGTTCTCCATTACAGTTTATGAATATATGTTAGTGGAACTCTACAGTGGATTTATACACTAACCATGACAAGCTTGTGATGCAAGCACATTATGAACTGTTAGAGGCAGCGTTCCTCTCACTCTTCCTGTTGAGCACAGAAGCTGCAAGCATGAATCAAAAGAATGAGACAAATAAATCCCTGCAACTTCAAATCTATAACAAGACCATTTATTAAAAATCAATTACAAACATCCTGGCTCACCTCTATGTGTTCTCGCAGGTAGTCCTGCAAAATTAAACATACACTTTAACAGGAGAAGAAAAAAGTTGTTTTTAGACTACATGAATTCGTGGCTGAACATCAAATAAGAATTGATCTTAACCTCTGCAATGGTTTTAATTACAGAGCGCCTTCCACGCCGAAGTTCTGTGCTCTCTTTCTCTATGAAACATGTGGGAAGTCTCTCCAACAACACGTTTAGTGACTCACTCTTTGGGAAGCTTACATCTAAAGCAAGACCCTTCAGAAAGGCCTGGCAGGACCTTCAAAAAAACAAAAGAGCTATTTATAGAACCAGAACTCATTGAAGACACATGTACGTTTCAGAAGCATGATGATGGCGGAGTCAGGAATGTTGACTCAAGACAGCAGCTGCACTGACCTCAGAAGTCTCATTTCCTCCTCTGTCACACTAATCTCCAAGGGTGGGGTTACCCTTGAGGAACACAGCCTCTTTTTTCCAGGTGTGTCTGGATCATCCTCATAAGAGTCTACATCCAAGGAAACACAACATGTAAAAATGACTCTTGATGTTTTTTAGCCTAGTAATATTCTTAGATGTTTTTTACACATGGTAATGAATATGGTGTTTTCCCATATTTGTATTTTTTAACTACTTGGCATGGAGTTTTATTCATTCAAATGTGTTATCTTTATATTTTCTACTAAATCATTTATGGTGAAATGAACAGCAAGTGCATTTACCAGTCACCAACCCCTCTAGTCGAACTCTTTCATGGGCAGCGTGTTGATCAACCAACACGAGAAGATTTCCTGCAGGAAGGAGGCAAGAACAGATGTTTAGAACAATGTCACACAAGTCAGCATAATGATCTTCAGGCCAAGCTTATTGTGATACCTCCATTTCTACCATTTTTAGACATGTCTTGCTCTGTTGTATTTATCAAACAAGCCAGGAACTTCTTGTCCACTTGATTGATGACCTAACATAAAAAACAACTTATTTAGTACAGTAAAAATAATCTCCACCAAAATAAAGTTTTGTGACATTATTATTTTAAGTGTCTAGCCATATCGATTGCTCATTGCACAGAAAGCATACTTACTCTCATTGTGTGAATCATACTCTTGGTAAACCGATAGGGGAAAAGAATGTTGTGGATTTTTACAGCAAGGCCCTCTGCTTGACCACTGGTTACATCCACAGCAACCTTATCACAATAGTGTACTTATGTTCACTATACGTTTAAGTGACAATATAAGATTTAAGTGAATTTAAGAGAAACTAAACTAACCTCTGGGGGTCGTATGAAGACTGGGTTGGTCCATTCTGAAAACAGTGTTGACAGTGAATTTGGAGCGCGGACGTCCTCTTTAAAAGAAAAAGACAGAACGATTAGTAATGGTGCATTACAAAGCTTTGCGCCTACCCTGATTTCTGCCTAAAACTGTACCTCTGCTGTCTATGCCTGAGCAAAGAGCTCTTTCTGCTCTCGGCTTGGGCAGAAATGGAAGTACATTAGTTGTCTGAAATGGATAACACCTGTACTCACATCCTACGAGCAGAGAAAAGCTGAAAAATTATTTTATGTGATTTGAAGGTAAAAACCGTACATTAGTTATAACAAATAAGTTATTCAGTGCTTGCTGAATGCTTCCTACCCGTTTTTGAAATAACGCTGACTGCCATGTTAGTAACATCTGTGGTACATGGCACTTGAGTCTCCACCACTGGAGGACAGCTGTATTTGCTGAGCCCTGTAACTTGGTTGATGTAAACCAGCTTACCCAATAAATTGTCATAATGAGCCAACCAGTTGCTTGAAACCGGGATTCCTTCATCACTTTCGTTTATAGTCGGGTCTTCAGTTCCTATATTGTGAGACAGTGGATCATGCTGAGAGGTTGTGCCAACTTTATCACCAGAGGTCACACTTCCTCCACAAGTCATATACTGGTCGCAGAGGTGTGAGTCCTCCAAGACAGAAGAAGGTGTTTTTGTAGGCGTTTCCTTCAGACCAAAAGCAGGAATATCTTTAGAAGGATCACCAACAGTCGAATCAACAGTTCCAGAAGATTCAAACAAAACATCTTCTCCAGGAGCATTAAGTGTATTCTGATTACTTCCTAAGGGACTTTTTTCAAATTCGTGGGATATGGAAGCAACGTGGAACCTTTCTTCAAAAAGAGAGTCTTGCACAACTGGGCAAGTCAAACGTTTATTAATGAGTAACTCTGCCTCTTTGCTGACCTTACGTGATAGTTGATGTTGGGGTAATCTGAACGTTGTTTTATCATGTTTTAAATAGGAACATTTAGCAGCCAATGAAATGTCGTCTCCTCTGTTCCAAGGTGATGATTCTGCAGAACATGTAGAACTCTGTGCAGATAGTGTACCTGAAATGTTCCTTATTAATGGTCTGTCTTTGTTGTTCTCTTCATTTCTAAAATCAGATGTAATCAGACCATCTAAACTCAAAGCAGAACCTACAGAGAATTCAACAGATTTTTTAGCAGACTCTAGATGTAAATCACTGGTTGTGTCCATACTTGGTTGTTTTTTCTCAGCATTCTTCCCAAACAACCTTTTGAACTTGTCAAGAGATCCAGTTTCAAAAGACAGAGTTAATTTACGGCATGGTGCACTTCTGACGATCTTTGAGCTGGGACCTTTAAAAATGCAGTAATCCTGCTCGTCTCTTTCAGTGTCCTTTAATGGCGATTTTCTCTTTGGCGGATAACGTTTGTTTGGAAAACTGAATTGTTTCAAATGATCTTCTGCCCCTTTTTCATCCTGTATTGAAATCTTGTAACTCTGATTTCCTGTCACGTTGTTGTTACTACTGCCTGTTGAGTCATTATCACGACAAATTACATTTACATCATGTTTTTCAGATATGTCATCTCTTTTGCAATTGTTATTCATTTCGGAAACAACTGCTAATGAGGTCTGTACAGGTAAATCGACACTCTCTGCCTCTGATTCTTCACTTGAGTATCTTTCTGCGTTTGTTGACAACTGCTCTGGTATTTTAACATCACCAGAATCTTCCATATCAGTGGCATTATCCCTCAATGCTTCAGAGCCTTCATGTGTTTCCACAACCTTGAGGTTTTGTACTTCTGCAGGGGTCTTTACACTCCTCGCTGGACTACTTGTTGGACCATCAATGTCATTCATGGAAAAGTCTGTCACCAGGTTTTCTTTAAGAAGGAATGATTTTACCCCTTCCTCAATGCAGATGAGGACATTATCCCAGTCTTTGAACTCTATAAGGGACTTGGCCGGTTCTAGGCATATGTCATATTCAGAGTAGTGACATTTGATATTTAACACATAGACTCCATATAGATCACTTCCGCCCCTTTGTTTAGGGCTTGATGTTAGGGGAGATGAAGTCGGGCTGTTGTTTTGTCTAGCTGCACTGCTCACTCTCCTCAGAAGGCAGTTGAGTATTTTATGAATGCGTGTCTTCAGAAGAAGCCTACCGTTTACAAACAGGAATTGCAGGCTGTTGTTGTAGTGACCCTCACGGCCAATATGACCTTTCATTTCAAACTGCTCGTGGATATAACTGACCTCTCCAAGCTTTTGGGCTCGACCCAAGCCATGAATCTGAACAAACCTGTAATAGGTATTACTCGTTTTGGAAAGCTGTACCATCATGTGTGCAGAGTGTTCTTTTTTGACCGTAAATGACACAGACGGATGCATTAGTGAAATGGCCTCCACCCTCTGACGAATACGCTCAATCTCTAAAACAGCATCAATTCTTTTCCTTCTGACCGGCATGTTGTGGAAGAGGTTGAAGACAGACACGGTCGTCCCTGCGGACGGACGAACAGTCTGTGCTTCAAAAATATCCATTTCATTTTTCTCGATGAATCTTTTAGTGTATGTTTTCACAGTCATGTTAGTTCTGGAGCTTATTTCAACCATTGCAGCAAGAGAGATCATACTGGAAATGGCTTCCCCTCTAAACCCATAAAAGCGGAGATTATCCAGATCCTCCAGTGTACTGCATTTGCTTGTGTTGTATCGGGTTCCTACTCTCTCCATGTCCTCCCTACACATTCCCGAGCCATTGTCAATCACCTGCACTTTACAGGCCTGTATGTCTATTTTGACTGCAACACACGTGGCTCCAGCATCAATGCTGTTCAATATGAGCTCCTCCACACACTGCTGTACTGAGAAGATCGCAACGCCGGAGCGCAGCTTGGCTTGGACATCTTTGGGTAAACTCTTGATCATTCTGAAAAAGAAGTTTAAAAAAACTTTTGCAGATATTGATTGATACTGAAACGTCTAATCACAAATCAGAAGTGTAAATAACGGTCGAAATGACAGAAGCTAAAGAGCACCGAAATTGTACTGTCATATAAAATAAATAACAAAAACGCATCCCTACCTCTTTGGCGTTTGGTTAAATGTCAGCTGCGTGTATAGAAGCAAAGCAAGAAGAAAAGACCGTCTGTCAGCAGTGACTTTTGTTATGTACACAAACCACAAATCACGTATGCTAACTGCTAAGTTTCATTTCTCTTCGGTTAGGTAAAAAATCCCTTTACCGTGAACTATAAAGTGTATATACCACCGAGTTGTAATACAAATAATACTCGTGTAGAATTGTCCTACTGTAATTCACATATGACAATAATTTTTTATGTACTTATGAGTTCCAGCAACAGAACTGCAACGGAAATGACGTACCCGCTCAGTGTGAAGCAAACGACTTTAAGGTAAAAACTGAAAACGCGACGTTAACGCACGTACAAAACAAAAGACTGCAAAGTTTTTGACTCGTTTTTGCTAATGTGTACGTTTCAGGTAAACATTAATAGTTTAAAATGTTATTTTACTGTTATTTTAATGTTACTTAAAATTACACTTTAAAGACAACGCTAAATAAACCATTTTTAGGATATAAGCTCAAAATGACGATTACAATCGACTATGCAAAACCAAGTTGTTTAAAAATAAATAACTGTGAATAAATTGTACGGCACATGAATATCGAGATGATATTGGAAAATGAATCTGCTTTTAAATCGTGTTGTTGCTTGTGTATTGAATAACTTAGTTAATGTTTTCAAATTCAAAAACTATTAGTAATGCTTTAGAAGGTGAGAAGTATATACATTTGTACCAAATTGATTAGATGTATGATATTACCCTGAGCATATTAAAAGAGAAATCCACAGCAACATATCATGGTGCAATTCACTAGCGTACCTTATTTAGTTTATATAACTCTGGTGGTTTATACTTATGTTAAATGTAGATGCAGAAACAGGAAACTTTTTCTCTGATATTTCACCCCCCTCTTTTTCTGTAATGTTTTGAATTCCACAATATCTGAACTGTAAGTACATAACTACAAAGTATGAAGTTTGAACATAACACAAACTTCAGTTTTTTTAACTGTATAAGTAATAGAGATAAACAAGATGTAGCTATTCAGCATTTATTTAAAATAACGTTGTGACAAAAGTCTCACGTTGGCGTGTAAAATACTCTTGTTCCGTCTGTTACAGTCACTTTTTCCTTCTTTAAAATGTAACTTAGTAGACTGGATGAAAGTAATCACAATGGCCTTACTGCACATGGCCAGTAAATCTTGTAAAATTAAATCAACTCATAAATCATATATTGCATTTTAAGATCAAGCTTATTTTATTACATTCATTAAAGGGCAAAAATATCAAGGCACTCCAAAACATTATTAAACATGATAAATGAGCATTTTCAGATGTCCAGGGAAACTAATTTTCTTCTTCTTTTCAGTACATTGTGTCAGTGTTTTATTGAAAGGTGGAGAAGGAGGGAGAGAGAGTAGGAAAGAGAGTAAGTGAGAGAGAGAGTTTGATAGTGGTCAGCAGTAAATCTTTACTGTGGCTGCTCTCCAGGGTGCTGAAACGCGTTGCTGCTGAATGTGGAGGGCATCGGGGCATGTTCTTGGTGACCTTCACAGATAAAGATGGGTCGTCTTAATGTTATAATTTTTTGGCTTAGTCTATAAGTTACAACGAAAGTTTTAGAATATTCCCTTAACAGCGTTCAGTTACGAATTTCCTGAGAATAGCGTAAAAGAGCTAAAAAGAATTTGTTTGCGTTTTGCTAGTGAAAAGCTGGCTACGACTCTGCTCGGAAGCGCTTCGAACTGAGTTCCAGTACCAGTGTCACGGCTGGGAGACTGGGAGAACAATGTGGCTTTTAGGCTTGAATTCCTGCCAAGCCACTGCTTTGTATCTTTTGTCAAGGTCTTTACCGTGTGTTAGTTAACGAGCAGAGCATTCGGGAAACACGAGGTGGGATAAAGATGGTCTAAACGAAATGGCGCAATGTGAGCTGCAGAGCGCGCGAGGGGGCGTCAGGATGGATTGTAAAAAAATTACCCGGTCCTTGGGGGGACGCATGTCCTATATAATGCATTTCATTAATTGAAAAAGATCAGCCATGTTTTTTACGGGAAAAGTGAATTAGTCAGACTGTTCTACCACTCCCAACCGCCCCCTTCTCTCTCTCTTTCTCTCTCGCTCTCATACTCACATACGCTCACGCACGGCCACAGGAACGCTCCTGGCTGCCGTGGACGACACAGAAAGCTACGAAGCTGCGATGGCAGTTGCTGCATAAACTCAAATGGATTTGAAGCCAGAAGGATCTGGTCTTGTGGTGGCTCATAAAAGCCTCCTGCATCAGCCAAAAGCTTACAGAGTGCGGATCACAAGACACAAGTAAAGGCGACTACCTGAAATCATTTCTACAAATAAAGCCTTGACGAAGCGAATCCACGGTGTGCCAAAAACGAATGAATGAAATTGGAGCCTTTATGTTCTGTATTGTATTGGAGTCGGCAACTACTAGACCAATATATCAGAGAATTAGCGGTTTCTGGCCTTGCAACACATTCTTAACAGTGTCGGAGCGCAAAGGAGGAGAGAGACTAGAGCATCAGTAATCAGACTAGGACACTCTCAGCACCCTCCCACGACGAGACCGAACCACACGGCAAGGCGGATTCAACTGCAGCATTGGGGGAACGTATCACTGGATGTGGCTGTAGACTGTGCTGAATGCGTTTGTATAATCCACTCGGAGCGCGAGAACTGGTCATCCTTACCTTACCCTATGCGCCTTAAGAACATTTTCCGATCTGGCGAGTTTCGGACTCAGAGGCAGGTGTAGGTGCGAGGGCGCATCCATGAGCGTCTTCTCCCGGGACGGCATGTTTTTAGTTTAACCGGATTTGTTTGAAAAGACTGGGGACAAGCAAGGCGAGTTCGGAAGTTTTGATGCATATGATCACAACCACCATGATTTTTATGATCCTCGGTGCTTCAGTTGTAATGGTAAGGTGATCAGACCGTCTATGCACATCATAGTTTAGGTATCAATTATCTATTTATGTCATTTTTAAAGTAAAATCGGGGGTTTCACAAGGAGAAATACAAAACTAGAATACGTGGACCGCTAAAAGTCCATTTAAATATCTAATTAAGACAGCACAACCATGAGCTACTTGTTTCTATTATTGGCTGATATGGAATTGTATCAATGTGTATTTCCCCTGCAGTGGTCACAGTACCAGGTCATGTAGCGGTTGCTGTGTTCCAATACTGCTTGTCATGTCCCGGTTGATTCGAATGGTTCTTTGCAGGCGATAGCGTGTTTAATGGACATGAACGCACTCCTGGACCGCTTTCACAACTACATCTTACCGCATTTACGAGGGGAGGACCGCGTCTGTCATTGCAACTGTGGAAGGTAAAAAAAACAAAGGTTAATAATTAACACAATCTTATTGTAGGGGTGAAAACGTTGCTTTCCCACGTATTAACAGGTTCACCATCTATTAATACCAGCTCTAAGGCCTGAACCATTTTACAGCCGTCGAAAGACCGTCTTTTACGTTCCATCTCATTTATTTATTTAGAGATGGCTCCATTATAGGGCCTATACGTATTCGTGCGGTTTGTGTCATTATTCGGACGTAATTCGAAAGATTATCAATGTATCGGAACAACCGATGCTGATTTGCGTCGGTGTTGCCAGTATAAGAATTCTCTTAGATTTCCCCGCTTGTATTTTTTCTTCCTGCGTATCAAGTGCGTTCTCTCCAACAACAGCCAGAGATATTGCTGTTTCGGATCTTTGTATTAGACACAATTAAAAACGTTAAATGTTAATAGTTTTCATTGTAAGAATATGATCATAATACAAAGGAAAGCATGGCAGATGCAGTTTTGTGATTATGTTAAGTGCTAGTACAAAAATAGCTTAGTTTATGTGTAAAACAGGATAGGAAATGTATAATGAACAGTTGGCCCTTTAAAAGCACATTTGACAGCGTATTCATATGTTATTTAATCCAAGAAAATATACAGAAGCTTAAATTTTATTGGTTACCATTTTTAATGTTGTTCCTGTTCAGGAAATATGCTTCATCTGTTGATTACAAATAAAGTAATTTAAAAGACAAAAACATTTAGAAGAGGGTACGAAATTATGTCAAATTTACATTGTTTACTATAAAAGGTGCATGTGTCAATAATGCATGATGCACGGTTACAACATCTTCAGGTAACCTAAAATATGCTGCATGCAGTAACATGATAAATGAACAGGTTTAATTTAGGTCAAAAATATGACATAAAATGACTAAACCAACCAGACTACATATAGGTTACAGCAGCAAAAATAACTAAAGATCAGGCAGAGATAACCTGTATGGTTATCTGACAACACATTTTCTTGCAAATGACTCATATTAAATGGTACTTCATATATATATATATGATAAATGATTTCACATACATTTGTCATCAAACATAAAGTAAATTCTGTGTCTTATATCAAGATCATGATGATTTTAAATGGGTCATTAGACTGTGGTTAGTGAAAAACTTGCTCAGTGTCCTGGTATTTACAGAGTGAAGCATAAACACTTTCATGTGACTTCATTTTTTTGTCCTACAGTAAACTTTGTATAGATCATATACATATGTTTAATGTGACATAATGTGACACATTATTGTTACATATTGAATTTTTATCACATAGTCAGTGTAACTGCTAGTTCCTTTGACGCCTGTTTTCTTAATTTTTTCCTTAATTTCCTTAATTTCTGCATATCGATACGTAATGTCCAGCGTAAACCGTATATTTGTTTTCTTCTATTACATGTAAAATATTATCTGTATTAGGCTACTTGTATTACCAAATATTGTTACTAGCATTCAAATTTAGGCTCTGTTATTTTGTTTTTATTTTGTTTGTATTTTCATCTAACCTGGAATAGGAATTTGAGATTGGAATTTAAACTAGTTCCTGTTTCTTTGATGTTTTGTCCCATAACACAGGACACCAAAAGCGAGATAAATGTATTTATTTAAACTCCGGGCTATATATTACAAAGGACCAAGATTGCATGTAAGTTATAGGTTTATTTGCATAATAGCCAGGCAAAATAACTATATAATTTTAAATAAGCTAATAATTTATCAAGAAAAGTAATTTCTACATTACAAAAGTGATAGATACATAAAGACCCTCAACCGTTATCTGCAACACTGGAACTAAGAAATGCTTTTTTTATTTTCATAAACATTACAAAACAATATTCCAATTTTCCAAAATGTATAGCAGTATTCTTTGTAACAGCTGTGTGCCGAGCCATATGCAATACACTTTTTAAAAATAACATGTCAGTTGGTTCCACATAGACCCATGTTTAATTCAGTACAGAAATGTCATTGCTCTGATGAGAGAGTTAATAAAGCACCTTTATGTGATAATATGTCCTAATTTTCCATGTTCTCCTTCCTTATATTGTTTACTGTTTAGTATTTATATTTATTGTTTATGCCTTTCCCCTATTCTGAAAAGCATTTGTCCTCTGTGTAACAGGCATCATGTTCACTATGTAATTCCATATGACGGAGACCATTCGCTCGTGGACTCGTCTGAGAATTACTTTGTGAGTGACAGTGTGACCAAACAGGAGATGGACCTCATGCTGGGGCTGTTGCTGGGGTTCTGTATCAGCTGGCTGTTGTTATGGCTGGATGGAGCTTTGCACTGTGCAGTGAGGGCCTGGAGAGCCAGCCGCTACTATGGTGAGTGGGAAGAACATTGTAACCAGGAGTACAGGGAGCGTGTATATTTAGACAGATGTGAGGGCCAAAGATTGTGTTTGTAGGAACCACCCAGACCAAGACTGAACAACTGAAATTAAGATTAAGAAATAATTGAAATTCTAACGCGTTTATTTTCAAATGTCAGTTGACAATTTATGAACAGAATATGAACAGAAATGTTTACATGAATGCAATTTTCCTTTTTGTTGGCATTATGTTTTGTTTGGGATGGTGAATGTGAGTTGCGTGTTTTTCTTGGTTCATTAATGTTGTTACACTAACATGACTTCATATCACTGTATGTAAAAAACAAAATAATTGCCATGCAACTCTTTCCTGTCAAGTCCAAGTGCCTTAAATGCTAGTGTCTATGCCCTGACAATATAAACACAGCTTGTGCTGTTCACTTATGGTGCATTTAATTATGTCGTAAAGTGTAAAAATACTGCAATTAATTTAATGAGACTAAAAATTGCCAATTTTGGTCATTATACCAGCTAATATATATCAGCTAACCTCACCAGTTTGTGTTTTAGCTTGATATTATACCGGGATTTGTATTAGATGAAATCCTTTGAAATTTTTAGAATCCATCTTTTTAATGTATCCCACTGTATTGATTTTATGTTAATAAACATATTTTCAAACACTCCAAAAATTCAGTTTTCTGTCCCCAAACATTCACACGGCTACATTTTTAAATGTTCATCAGCTGTCAGCACTCCCTGTTATTAACACCCCCAGTAATGAAAGCATTGAGATGAAGACTGTGGCTGTAGAAAACAGCAGGCATTCACTAAACGCAAGATTACTGTGACTGTTGGGGCAAAGCAGTACATATGTTGTGGCAGAAGATGTAGGCGTTGCCTTACAAAGGAATGCTTTGAGTTTCAGTAAGATCACAATGTTCCTTGAATGGACATTCAACGGTTTAAAAAAACAAACTGAGGTTAGAAAGCTGTGATAAAAGAGCTTATGAAGTGGCCAGTAACAAGATATAAATGTGAAATACTAATATGAAAAAAAACTAAATGTATTATCATATTTATAACAACATCGCATCATATATGATGCAATATATAAAAAAATAGATTGTGCTTCAGTTTGGTATACTGACTTTTATTAGCATTAGGAGAAATTAAAGTGTGAATGCTATACCTATAGGGTTTTTCCTACTTAAAATGTTGGGAATGCCCCTCTAGTGAAGCACACCACTGCTGTCAAATCATGACATTGATGGCAGGTCAGCCTCATTTAGCCTCACCAAGATAGGGAGTGAAGGTGAGGCTGATGGAGAGGAAGGTGGGAGGGAGATGCTATCTTGCCCCCACCCCCACCAGCACACACACACACACACACACTTGCACCCTTGCACCACGCAAGTGCTATAAATAGACAAAGAGCAGCTGGAAAAGGAAGGGAAGTTGGCGAGACATGTAAGCGTGCATCACACTCATATTCTCAAATAACATTTAACATATTTATACACAGTATATTACCTTAAATTTGTGTTCTCTTTTTATTATTATAGAATTCCATCTCGTTTCGCACCTCACAGAAGCCATCGCTTTGGCTGTGTGTGTTGTACAAGCAAATCATTTTCCCATTCATTCATTGTATTTCTTGTTGATTTATAAAATGCGCATATTTTAATAATAGAAAAATGCTTATTTATAAAAAGGACGGTTTACCACCAATATTTACGTTTCTCTTTTTGTTTACACAAAGAAGCCCCTGTATCTCTTTTTGCATCCCTTTCATATGCAGATCTTCTTTAAATTCTTCTTCCCTTTCTTCTGATTCAGATAAGACCCAAAAAAACCTTATTCACTGTCTTCCTCTCTACCTTTTACCACAGTCCTACTGGATGGCTACTCATGGAATGCTATAAATAACCCCCCACCCCATTGCCTTTCTTCCACACACACTGACACACTTCCAACAGGGCTAGTTGTGAGGGGCGGGGCCGTCTGAGGTTCTCTCTCGCAAAGTCCCGTTGTATCTCAACCCCCCACATGTCGTTTCCATTAACACATTGCATGGACATGCTGGTTTATTATAGTAACCATCTTATTAGTGTAGTCATTATAAATATATGGAACATCACAGAGATCGGTATTCATTTGGTTATTGATGAGCGATTTGCATCGCAGAAGCTCATGAGCTAATGCATCGTTTTATTTACCCGTTACAGATACCCCGTCCTGGTCGTGGTTGCCACAGTTCTGCAACCTTCGGGACCTTCGCAGGCGCACACAGCTCCGGCAGCTGGAGGATTCCAGTGGAAACATGGTGCACATCAAGCAGAAGCTTTATCATAACGGTCACCCCAGCCCCCGCCACCTCTGACTCTTCAACCGCAGTTTCCCTCAAACTGCTTCATGACCAGCTGCTGCCTCAGAGACCCACTTTAATTGTTCCAGTTCGAACCATGTTTTAGACCTTCTTAAAGCACTCGACACAGTCAACTATTTGCCAAAAGTAAAATTCAAGAAGAAAGAAGATTACCGTCGCCAACGTCCCGATTTGTGTTCGCGTTCGTCACGTCTAAATAGAAAAAGTGGGACGAATGGGTTTCAATTGTTTTTGCTGTACAGACATGTTGTTTTCCATTGCTGAATCTAGGCATGCACTTTTAGAAGAGGAAAGATGCAGGAAATGGTTTTGTGAGACATTGGGAGTCCATTTTTTCCCCGTGCGTTTCCCTCCCTTTTTTTAGCTTTTTCATCAGGATATGATTTTCTGGGAGGGGGTGATGGGTTGGGGGTATGGTTTGGGGTGGGAGGGTGTAGATCATGGTTTTGTGATGGATGGTGTAGTTAGATATTACGGCTAATGTAAATAGTTATACATATTGTTTTATGAGAGTCAACACACAAGTAGGAGGTTCGTAGGAAAAGAGTTATGAACTGTATTAAAAAGAGAGAAAAGATAAACGAATTTTGAATGCAGATGTGATGTGAACTTTTTGAATGGATGAAAAACAGATCATTCTAAAATTGTTGATTAGCTTTGTTACTACGTGAAATACATGAATGTAATAATTTTATCTGTAAATAAAGGAGAGTACAGGAAGATTGAAAGGAACGGTCAGGGCTCTTTTTGCTGTTTTGAACATCATCCGTCAAATGTGAGAGAACTGCTTGTGCTCACTTTGTCTTCCCTACACTGTGTCCAATAGCCCTTCCAGGTTTGCTTTTAAACTATTCCATACTCCAACAAGAACAACCAGCCTGCCAGCACACAGAGCCCTGACCCAATTTTCTCTTCCTCTTTATGTCCAGACATTGCTGTTGTGAAGATGAAATGTCTGTTTTATTAAAAGTGCCACTGAAGCACAACAGTGACCCCTAGTTTCGGGATGTGTCATTTCTCAGTTACTAACAGTGTTGCGTGCACGATTAGGGAAAGTTACTTTTCCTGTAATTTACCATTGCCAAAGACGTTAATTTGAATCATTAATAAATTTTAAGTCTAAAAAATAATTTCTGAAACTAAAAACACCCAAAACCACAGGCGTCACAAATATAACTCAAATAGTCAAATATTGATTTAAAACACATGAATATGTATTCTGTTCGGAGAGACCGTGGGCATAGCACGGCTGAGAGGGATCAAACTAAATGATTTAACTAAATCTAACTAAAAAAATAGACTTTAAATGGTATACTCATCCATGTTGTATGGGGACCGCATCAGTGTTAATCTTCTCACTGTACAGAAGTGAGATGCACATTGCTGGGCAGTCATAGCAGTTTTAGTAAATATCTTTGTAAAGTTTGTAAACATTCTGAGGTTGTAAATAGGGAGTAATAATAAAAACTGCATTTGCTTTCTCTGTAAACACACATAAGGTCAGCTGTATACTTTGGCACTGATTTACACTGACTTACATTAAACGATTTAACAGGGTTACATGAAATAATTCGTTTAATCTGAATGCAGAAAAGGACAGACTTAACCAACAGGTTTAAATTCTAAATTTAGATTCTAAATTCAGATTTAAAACTCGTTTCTGATATTCTGATTGCTCCGACGTTCCCTACATGGACTCATAAGGTCAAATGGATTTGTTAAAAGCTCTTCTGGCAAAAGTAGGACTCACTTGACAGATAAACGCAGACCACTTAACTTGAAGCCTGAATAAGATTTTGATCCAGGCGTCACTGCAGATCTCTGAAAGGAAATGAGACAAGGCCGATAAACATCATCTGAGTTTTACCTTGAAGGTATATTTAATGCTTCTTCAACCGTAATTCTCGCTGTCTCCCAAATAAGTCAGAATAATTTCATCTTTCATCCATATTCTGTGATCTGAACGAACAGTTCACCGGATATATTAAATATATCTTTAGAACTGCATGTAGGTCAGTTTTCTGCTGTTATAGCCCTGATGAGGTGGCTGGGTTAAAAAGAATTGTTTGCATTGTGCGCTTGGTTCTCATGGGTTTATCTTAAAATGCTGTCAAAGGTGTTTCTAAAATGCTGCCTTCTCTGTTTTCTTCCTGAGCTGATGAGTAGGAATAAATGCTTTTGCATTTGGCACATTTTGCTCTGAAAAGTAGTTATTTTTCCGATGAGTGCATTAAATTAAGATGAACAACATCACAATAAGGCAAGAGCGTAAGTGAACCTGGCATTATGCAGGCATTTAGAACTATTTCTGTAAGCCTTAACTATTTATACTGTTGTAGAATGTATACATTAAACAGATGCCTATAAGCTTTGATAACAAGGTTCTTTCTATGCACTTGTTCTGATTATACAAAGATTCTGCTGTGTTAGGCTCCTATAGCTGATGGGAGGTAAGTGTTATTAAGAAAATTGCCATACAGCCCATCTAATGGTATAGCACCGAATATGGGCCTTGTGCTCACAACCCTGAGATTAAGAGTCATATGCTTTACTGGCGCCCACATCTAGCTTAATTTAAACAAAAAGGTTCATGTTTGTGTCTGGTTTTAACCATAACCATTTCTGAATTTTGGGTACAGCCCACATGCCCTGTTGCCATTCACCAGGTATTCAGAGGCAGGGCAGATGGTGATTATGCATTCAAAGTCGCATATCTATAGCAATAAAAATGCAAATCAGCATTAAACAGCATTAAACAGCATTGTCCATGGACAAAGGTTTATTAATCTTTTTCTTGTTCTCATGGTAACTTGTTATAAGGAAACTTTGTACCTGTTTGTTAGGGTGAGGTGGTTAGCAGATAGATCCTCTAACTTCGCGATCAGATGAAAATGATCCGTCAGTTTACTTACTCAGGTCACAATGTATGAGAGTTTAGAGTTGGATTTGTCTTCTCATTTTATATTCTACAGAGATTATTAGAATTCACATAATAGTACCGGTTTTGCGATTGTGTGCTAAATTTTCTATTTGAATTCTAATAACAGATCGATGTAATTTTCAGCCATTTTTCTTTTACACCAAAAGATGGGGCCCTATTAAAAAATTTGGTTTGATTAATTGTATCCTCTCACTTAACTCAACTGAACGTTAATCATTTTAAGATAACATACATCAGAGCTACACTGTGGAACAACACTTGAATTAGCATTTATTATTGCTGTCGACTTGTTAGTAAACTTGTAGTATTGTATTATTGGTCTTATGAAGACCCATTTTTCCTTTTTCCATCTAGTGCGATATGCCCAGACAGCAGCTGCGCGTGCTTCTGCCCATGAGCCAAAAATAAAGACATTGCAGATTTACAGACGGGACACACCTGGCGACAAGCCACGCATGCAAACCTATCAACTATTAAACTAAAACTCAACTAAAAACTCAACTATTTTGTCTTCACTTCCTTGACAAATTAACTAACACACCGCCACTTCTACTTCTTTTATTTTTTTTTTTAAATCGCCTTTGTTGCCTTCTTATACTGTGTTGAAATACCTGAGACCTGTTTATAACACTTATTCATTGTTGCCTCTTATTGTTGAAATTGCTTCCTTGTCCTCATTTGTAAGTCGCTTTGGATAAAAGCATCAGCTAAATGAACTTATGTAAATGTAAATGTATTTACTGTTATTGTCAGAACAGTTTCTTTACTTTGTTTGGGATCCTGATGTTTTTTTATCCTATAGATGTGGCTGAATGGTTTTAGATGCCCTTATTAAAATTAAAAATAAAACAAGATACACTTCACACTCACCTCTCTACATTTCTGTAGAGAAGGTAAGAAGAATATAAAAAATATTTTAATTTTTTATATATTTTAATATAATATTGTGCTGTTAGATCATTATATCTGAATGTGGTATCATTTCTCTGTATATAATTTGACAGGCTCTTGTGAAAGTGACATCACACACTTTAGCCTATTCAAACAAAACAGATACAAATACTAGCAAAGTAACAGAGATATACTCACTGCCTCACATATTTGTGGTGAAAGATCTTGTCCCCGTGAGTATGTTACTGTTTAATTTAAAAAGATCTCAGCAGTACAAATATGAACGTTCACCATATTAAACCCACCTAAAACCTGTCAAATAAAATACTTCACAATATAGTCCATCGAGTCTTATCTAAAGAAGAAAGATGAATTAAAACAGAGAACGCAGCAATATCTTCAGACAATCAGGGACTGTCAGAGACTGATTTAAGCCCTTCTGTGGAATAGACTGATTCTGTCAATGTGAATGGTGAATATGATCTTAACTGTTAAACAGACTCGATGCTTTGCTTATAGAATGGACTGTATGAATGCGCTCTGTGTGCATGCTGCAGCACAAGCTGTCCTAGTTACTGATGGATTGGGACAAGTGTCTTGGCCCAGCTGTGCTTATGCAGGTATATATTATTTAACTTCTAGCACCAGGGCCATCACTAAATGACTGGGGAAAAAGTGTTTTGGCTGGGCGTCTCTTTCCTCTGAGCCCAATGTGTGGGCTATGAAGAGTTTGGTGAGCCACATCTGGTTACAAGACCCAGCTGCTAAAATCGGCCAACTGCCAAGCAATTGCTTTATACAATTAAAAATACTGACCATTATTATTTTTAAGGTTTTGATATTTATAATTATACAATAAATGTTTTAAAATGTTAAACCTTTGTAAATCCTGGATCATATTGCCCAGTACTTATTTAGTTCAGATCAACACATTAAATTTAACAATCTTTGACCAACTTGTCGGTTTGTCTTTAATTCCACAGGCATACAGGTAGATGAATGACCCTTATGGTGATTACAGGGCCCATCCTGTAATCATCCTCTTTGGTGCATCTCATTTGTTTTTGTATTTTAACTGCTTTAATTTGATTTCTTTTGTGCTATCTCCTGTTCAGAGACTCGATCCCGGAAGAGCTATAGAAGAAATTAAGAAAATTATGGCAATTTATAAAGAAAAAAGGATTATCTGCTAAAACTGCAGATAAAAAGAAATAACCACAATGAATGTTAAAAAAAGAATGAAAATGCAAAAACCTGTACATGTTGTTTTGGATATTTTGAAATGAAGTGTGTGCTAAAAGAGTACGTTTAATAACGTTCTTTATAAAGTATTTTATATTAGTCATGCGATTATATATAGCATGGAGAAATCTATGTTTTATATTATCTTTATATTATCTTTTGTGACAGTGAAAATAAGAACTACGTGCATTTCTCATTATAGCCTCCAGGTGGCGGTGTTTGACGGGTTACCCCAAATAGAGCACAAAGGAAGAAGGGCTATGGTGTCACATGCATAGAATTACACAGTTGAATCAGAAACTGTCTGTTTATGCTTATAACAATGCCCACAGGCTAAAAGAATGCGCTCTGGGATTCTTGTTTTAGTATATAGATGGATTCGCCTGGTAAGTGTAATTCGCCTGTGCTTGCCTTTACCGAATGCAATAAGCTAAACATATGTATCAGTCGCACCTTCACAAACTCTTAACTATGTTAATTGCTTGAATGCCAGGCGTGCATTATGATTAATGCGTATGAACGTGAGTCATATAATGAATGAAACTGATTCTTGTTCATGTGTTAGGATATTCTACATTTGTACAGTTCTGGTGTGTTTTGAATGTGCTGTGCTGTCAGAAAATTATACTTTATAACAATGTATCGAAACCAGCTTGCGGTTAAAATGCCAGATAGTCAGCTGGTAATTTACGAATGACCAAGTTGGATTCGTTAAATCAGGATTTTTTTTAACCAAAACGGAATCTGAGGTTATTTGATGAGGTTATAGGAAAACAAACTCCCTGCGTATCATATAGTTCATGTCTCTGTAAACAACTTCTATACGATTTATGATGTCGAAACATTCACATCTGTCAGAACGATTCGCGGTCGATTGATTGTGTGTTTTCTGTGTAACGCCGACAACCTAAACCGACTGGACTGCTAAACGCTGTGGTTTATCGAAAAGGTTATTATTGTACATGAACGCGTAATATTTGCATATTTAAATAAAGACTACGTTGAAAATGTGGGAGGGACTTTAGTTGGTTCACCTGTACAGGAGTATTTCTATCCCCCTTGCATCATGCGCTAGCTGGAGCGTTTGATTTACTGTCATTATAAGCCTTTGTTGATCATTTATTTACCGAAAAACAACTGGAATGTCGTAGTGAAAATAGTGAAAATTCAGTAGGAACAAGGGCAGAGGAAAGACTGCGGTAAGTTGTTCTTTCTGTAAGATACACTTGTGGTTTTTCTGCGCATTGACTGTTTTAAGCAGTAATAGTTCTACGGCAGTCGGAATCCACAAGTGGTGTTATGTTATTAGGCTCTTGGTTTGACTTTTAACTTCTTAAAGTGTTTAAAGGGGCTCCAGTTAGGGCACACATACACCTGGAGCCCTCGATTGTTGTGTTCTGCTCCATTAGTCATGTATAGTTTTCAGCCGCCAACTAGTGGTGGTAGAACCAGTATTTCAAGCTTAGTGTGTTAATCCAGGCAAGAATTTGTAACATTTCTGACAAAAAAGCAGTGTTTGTTAAAGTTTTAGCTACTGATAAAGAATTCTCCACTATATAGTCAATATTTTGTTTAGATAAACGTGTTTCCTGTTTTGCTCATTTTTGGTCTGATGGATGAAGCAAACCGTTTAAAAACTGAAAATAAGCACAATCTTTTTTTGTTTGTGTAAAATGTCACAAAGCAGGCACATGATCTGTAAAAGAGGAAAAAGAAGTATTCATTTCAAAAATCCACGTGACCTCAAATAGCATATTGAAGTTGCACCATTAGTCTAGTGCGTAAAGTGACACGTCTGAAACTACAGAACCAGCAGTGGCAGATCTACATCTAAGATGGAGTTTTAAGCTTGTAGAGCACTGACCATCAACTGGCTCAATCCGGCCCGCGACTGGATTCCAAAATTGTGAGGATCAAAAAGAAAATAGTGGTCCACACTATTAAAGCAACTAAAAATAACAACAACTGAGTCTCTTGTCAGAATAACCACCATTTATAAACATTAAACATAATGTTAAGCCAAAATTTGATTTTTATTTGATTTTCTTCTTGGGGGTCCGGCCCCCAAGGAGACTGTCTAGTAAAACTCTGGCCCTCTGACAAATATAGTTGATGACTGAAATGACAATGCACACAGTATGGGTTGTTATTTTTTTTAATGTTACACAAAGCCAGGTTTGGTATCTCGTACTTGTAATTTGTCCTCTCCGTTTAACACATCCACCAAGTTAGTGTGCACCCATAAGGAGTAGTTGGAAATTGTAACACGCATACGAGGAGCAATTGGAAGCAAAAGGTGCTTTGCTGAAGGGCACCGCTGTTATTTTGTGCATGTAAATCGAACCCACAACCTTTGGGGGACAAGTTGGGTTAAAAGTCAGACTTGTTTTAGTTGGTCTTCTACTTATTTTAATGGCTGGTTTGAATAGTTCTTATAAATGTTGTCAGTAAGCACCACAGAGTTTACCACGTTTGATGATTTGATAGCGTGTGACCTAGCAGTGAACAACGTGGCACTGTTGTCGCATGAGTTCACTGTAAGGTGCACGGCAAACAGGAAGATAAAGATTCTGCTTTATTTGTTCAAATGTCTCTGTTTCAACATAATAGAATATTGTACACTACTGAGTGTAGATTTTGTACTAGTATTTACAAAAAGGGAGTACAAAGGCTTTTGCATTGAGTTAATGGTGTTAGAAGCTGCGGATCAGCAGGACTGACGAATGATCTTGTGTTTTAGGAAGCTGTGGTCGGGGGTCGGGTGGGGCGACCTCCCCTGATACAGAACCCGTCATAAAAGAACTCAGTGCGGTCTCACACATGGTACTATTTTTATTGTAGCACATGTAAATTAATAGTTTTTTTACTAGAACAACCAATAATAAGAATGTCCGTGTTTTAAGTGTAATGTTTGTACTGTATTCTGTGTATTAGGATGTTCAGGGCTACAGATGGGTCTGCTGGAGGGTATGGCTCTGTCGCCTCGGGGCGGTGTGTTCTTTAGGCCTTCTGTTGGTGCTGTTCAACTGGCGGCCCCGCCTCGGCATCCTGGCCCGGTGCACCTCCTGCCCCATGGCAATGGCGGATGTTTTAGTACTAAAGGTATAGTCTGGATTTGCAGTCTTTTATACAACATGTATGCTATACGAGTATAACGCGACACGTATGCTATACGAGTATAACGCGACACGTATGCTATACGAGTATAACGCGACACGTATGCTATACGAGTATAACGCGACACGTATGCTATACGAGTATAATGCATACTAAAACTATAATAGATTATATTTATATTATGTATGACATATATATGTAAATACCTAATTTGTTAATAATATTAAACTTGAAATATTAAATAAAACTATTTCATTATAAAACATATTAAGACTGTAGTGTCAATTTTAAAATATGAACAAAACAGAGAAGGATATAAATTTGACATATATACAGATTAAATCGTGATTTTTTTTTCATTACCACAGGACAGATATGGACAGCAGTTTGTTATAGATGTACACACAGAAGAGATTGAGGAAGGCAGGTAAAGACCCACAATGCATTTATCGGCTACACTTCTCCTTTTTTATTTGCATGTTCTATCTGTTTCCATTACAATAAAACCATCTACTTGTTTCAACATTTGAATACATTTAAACATTTGATTTAAATATATGGTAACCGTTATACGTTTTGAGTACAGCTGCAAACATGAATCTATAGATCAATAAGTCATGTTTGTTGTAGTGAATGTTATTGTCTCTGATTTTATAGGATAATGGATTTAATAGAATTTGATAATGATAATGAAAGATAATGAAATTGTTATAAAAACGTTGTTTTAATATTGTAGTTTGGAGTATGCAGTAGGAGAGGCAGATGAAAATGAATGGAGAGACACAGTACAGCTGCACAGAGAAAAGGTAACGTCAGGGCAGTCAAAACAAAGCGCTTATTTCCTACATTACTGGACCACCTGCTTGATTTTTATCTTGTTTTCTTCCTACCTAGAAAACACTGCTTAGATACTATGTGTTTGAGGGCATGCGTTACATATGGATGTCCAAAAAAGGATCTTACTGCAAAGCAAGGTACCATCTTAATGGTTTTACACTGTATGTTTATAATGGTCGCTATGAAAATTCTATGGTTGTAATACCTTCCTCCAGTATTCTCAATGAGGGCTGGACCTGTGCTGACCTGCATGGGCGCCAGCAAGGATTAAGTCGTGCGGACCAAAGCACGAGGTCAGTAACTTTCGAATCCCTGTACGATAAGGGAATATAATTCATAACACACACAATAACAACATTTTTACACCTTTTTGCTCTTCAGAAAGCAGCTCTTTGGGGCCAATGTTATTGATGTACCCGTGAAGTCATATTTGCAACTTCTGTTTGAGGAGGTGAGTGACTGTGTAGTGCAAACTATGGTCAAACGTTTTTTATGGAATATATGTACTGATCCAGTTGTTTGTGTTTTCCAGGTCCTCAATCCGTTTTATGTGTTTCAAGTGTTTAGCATCATTCTGTGGATGTCAGACAACTATTACTATTATGCCGCGTGTATCTTCATCATATCGGTCATTTCCATTGTCGTGTCCCTTTATGAGATTCGTAAGGTAAGCAAACATTTATCGCGACGTTTTTTCTGATTACGAGTTACAAGTGGAGTTTATTGTCATTTCATCCATATACAAGTACATAGTGAAACGAGACAACGTTTCTCCAGATAAAGGTGCTACATAAAACAAACACCAAACATCACAGACATAAGGGCTACATAAATTAAACAAAGTATATACCTAAAGTGCACACGTGCAAAAACAGATACAGTTGTATGTATTGCTTGTATGTATTGTAAGTTGTTATCTTTCTTCAGCAAAGCACCACTCTCCGACGCATGGCCCGCATGGTGGTGACTGTTCTGGTGCGCAGAGACACCGGAGGTGATGTTGTTTACCGAATGCAGGAATTAAATGTTGCTTGATGTAGCCATTTAAAAGCAGTCATTATTGAAGTTGATCACAGTGTTTGTTTGTTTGTTTGTTGTGTTTGCAGAGGAGGAGCGTGTGAGTTCTGAGGAGCTGGTACCAGGCGACTGTATTGTGATTCCAGGTGAGGGGCTTCTCTTGCCCTGTGACGCCGCCCTGCTGGCTGGGGAGTGCATGGTGAATGAAAGCATGCTTACTGGTGAGAGAACGCAAATTGTGTTGTATAATTGTGTATATATAATTGAGGAGAGCTGGATAAGATGGGCTAATGTATAGCCACATAATTGACATCAACATGTAAGATATGTAATATATGTATATTTACAGTTATGGTCGTAGCCATTGTAATAGTTTTAGGAGCTTCTGAAGAGCATTCAGAAACGCTGTCTAGCTTTTAAAGAGCATTTAAAAATCATTTTCCCCCTTTTCACCCTCTGACAGGTGAGAGCATACCTGTGATGAAGACGCCGTTACCCGTGTCTGAGGACACCTACAGCGCAGAGGCTCAGCGCAGACACACACTGTTTTGTGGCACACAGCTTATCCAGGCTAAAGGAGGCGGCCCTGATGGGAAAGGGGCCGTAGCTGTTGTAACACGCACAGGTGACTTACAAACAAAAACAACAACAACCATTTTGACCACTGGAGCATTTTGCATTTTTTTGGAAAAACAAATTATGATTTATTAGTGTGTTTTTCAAAATGTTTCTCATTTGCTTACAACATTAACAACATTACAAAACAACTTTGATAACCGAATCCTATTAAAACAGCATGATCTGAGATGCGATTCTGGAAATCTGACCTTTAGTACAAAGGAATTTACATGGTCAATGTCACAGGGTCATGTGATTAGTGGCTTGTGTTTCTTCTGCGTTTTATGTTAATTATTTGTTTTAAAATGATCAAACTTTGTTTACAGGTTTAAATTAGCTTTTAAAGCCTCAGATTGTGTTCTTACACTTTTGGAACCCGTTGTATGTAGATTAAGTCTACACACAGAGATTATATTATATTCTTAATAAGATTATATTTTTTGTCTGTGTATCACATCTGACTTACGACTATTAGATACTCTACAGTCAACAACACGGTTGATCTAGGGTACAAGATAGTAACTATTAAATGATTTACTGATTAACGTTTCCTGTCTTGTTTCCTCTTTAAAACCTCTTTAAAACCTTCGATTTCTGTTCCCCAGGGTTCTTCACGGCTAAAGGAGACCTTATTAGCTCCATTCTCTACCCTCAGCCCCTAGACTTCCGCTTTTACAGGGACGCTATGAAGTTTATACTATTTTTAGCACTTTTGGGTAAGTCGAGTTATCTCTGTATGTACACTGTGACTTTGTGTGTTGGTCTCATAAAACAGAATCTTATCAAGATGAATGTGTTTATGTTTTAGCACTGACTGGAACAATTTATAGCCTTGTGATACTCTCAATGAGCAATGTAAGTCATTTTAAGTGAATATCTGAACCTCTGTTTATTTAAAGGGGCCATATGCGACATTTAAAAAAAGTTTTATTGTTAGTACAAGATTTTCATTTATACACTTTCATTTAAGACCTATATGTAAAGAACGTATGTTGTGGTTGACTGCAACTCTTTGCATGTAAAACAAATAACAATAGTGTTTACTTGTTGTAATTGATATTACATTAAGGTCACAAATCGGTTCATGCATAACTGTGCTATAAACTGTTAAGGTCTGTTTTTTGGATTTCTTAACAAGACTATGTAAACCTGCAGATTTGTCCTACCGATGACCTCACCATAAATGAGTGAGCCAAGATTAAACATTTTCCAACCATGTCATTGTACATCAAAATCTTTTATTTTAAGAGCAAAAAAAGGGCAGTTTTATCATATTGCCCTTTTAACCTACTAAAGTACTAAAAGCAATAGCGAAACAGACAATACCATAAAAACTTCATTTCATTTATTTCAATTTCATTTATGTTTTATAAATGCCAATTATTTGTTCTTCACAATTCTTTACCCTACGAATACTTCTCGGTTTCTCAATGTTTACTCTTCTTTTGTCATCAGACTACCTGGAAGGAGCTTGTCATCAGGTCTTTGGACATTGTGACAATAATTGTTCCACCCGCTCTTCCTGCTGCCATAACTACAGCCGCCATCTACGCCCAGAATCGGCTGAAGGGCCGCGGGGTGTTCTGCATCAGCCCTCCTCGCATTAATATCTGTGGCAAAATCTCACTCTTCTGCTTTGACAAGGTGAGAGAACAAGCCTTCAACCTTTGTTAGAAGGAACCTTGTTGATTTATGAAAATACGTTTACGATCACACCAACACACCAACAGCGTCAGGCTGTTCAAATAAACGTTTTCATTGCTCGGCAAAGACATTGTTATCTTGCCAGCCTGTGGGAACTCCCTTTAGTAAGAGTGTTCCTTTAGAGTGTTTACATAGAATGTAGTTTACACAGATATTTTCAGCGTAATAACCATGACTAATAAGATACATGACGCATAGCTGCTGCTGTCTATGCTAAACATCAAGATTCTCTTTAGGAAAATACCTTGGAGGTACTGTATTCACAAGTTAAACATTGTCATCATTATTTAACATATGTCATTATTGAATATATATATAATATATATATATATTCAGTGTTTCCCACAGGTTTGAAGGCAATGTGTGGTGGTCAGCCCCTCATACTGTATTCACAAGTTAAACATTGTCATCATTATTTAACATATGTCATTATTGAATATATATATAATATATATATATATTCAGTGTTTCCCACAGGTTTGAA
>JAZGTJ010000429.1:9143-111450 GCA_036877575.1 Botia almorhae | reverse complement strand
GGCAGTTCTGCTGTGAGATGCTGCAAATTCAGCCAGCTTTAAATTAATACTACTTATAAAATATAATTGTTATATATTTTGTTAATATTCAGTACATCTATCTTTCATTAATCTATATAAATATACATGTAGCAATTTCAGATTTCTCTGATCCAGCCTCAGAAACTCTGTACAAACAAAATGTATAACAAAAACTTACTAATGGCAGTCCTGTGTTATATTATGCTATTTTGTTGAATTATTTTTTAATTTAATTTCTAAAGTAAGAAGAAAGTTTATGGCCGCTGCGAGATGCCGCTGCGAGATGCCGCTCTGGCATTCGGAGATGCCTCAGGAAGTGCCGCTGCGAGATGCCGATGCCGCTCTGGCATCTGGAGATGCCGCTGTAGCGGCACCTGCCGGAGAGAAACAGCGGCATCTCCAGATGCCGCCGGAAGTGCCGCTGCGAGATGCCGATGCCGCAGTTTGAGCCAGCCCTCTCTCAATTGTAGAGTACATCAGGGGCGGGTCCCTGACTAAACCGCTACAGCATTTGAATGACGTTGTTTTTGACGAATCAAACTGGAGTACGACAAACAATAGCCTATGGAATTTAAGATAGGCGGGACTAAATGATTGCAAGTCTGTTAGCGTCATTGACAACGGGTTTAAAATATTGGGAGCTATTTACATTTTAAAACATGATGAGCAACTTCGATATAATACTTTTTAGGCGAAATTAGAAACGTTGTTTTTGTTATTAGGATCGGTGTCTGGATTGGTAAGGCTGTCTAAACAGTTAAATCGATTTGCTGATAGTAACAGTTATACCAGGTTTCGCACAGCGAATTGTGAAAGAAAATGAATCACCCACGAACAGCTAAAGAAAAGGGCTCGACAACAAAAAGGAATTTCATAAAAGAAAATAAAAAGTTCAGCTCGGGATTTAAGAGAAACGTTAAAGATATGAAAGTTTTGGCAGAGAGGAACCCATGCATGGCACCTGTGGGGGCTTGGGTAGAAAATGGACGAGAATGTCAGGAACATCCTGAGGTAAGTAATGAAATTGTTGAAAAAATTTAAAAAAGTGTGTCAAAATACAAGAACTAAATAACTGTCTTAAACTACGCTGTCTTAAAATTTTGAAGTGCCGAATATCTAAATGCTATTTTACTCCAGCCATATCTGGATCGACCTAATTTTGCCAAGCAAGAGATGATCCATATAGTTTGTTGACCCAGGAACAACACTAATGTAGAAAATCTCAAACCTTAATTGGAATTTTGTCAATGATGTTCACCCAGGAACATCTTTCACTTGGCAAAGTCAGTAAGGCCTCATAAATGTTAGTGTTAACCGTGTTTGTGTGACAGGACCGTGCTATGCTCACCGAGGAGCTTTTGGAGAAAACCCGACGAGAAAAACAGGAGAATCTGCGCAGATTTCAGGATGCCGTTCGCAAACGTATATCTCAACAGGCCCGTCTGCTTAAACATCAACAGCTGCTGAAATCATATAAGATGGTGAGAAACTTGTTAATGAATCACACAGTATAGCTTTGTAGTGTTCTTGATATAAACAAGCGTGTGTATAAATTCGTTTTGACTAGCATGAAAGGAAATATAGCTAGTTTTAGACACATCAGATATCTGCAAATACTCTTATTACATTTTCTTTTTTTGGTTTTATGACAAGTTGTGAGTCAACCCAAGAGGTCCATTACATTTCCTAAATTCTCAAATAACAATTATAGTTACAAGGGTACAAAAAATGTAAACCCTCTTTTAAAAAAATGTTTAACAACATATATTTAGGGCCCAAGCATTAAAAGTGGTTTCTTTGGCGCCGTAATGCTTGGGCCCGTCGTCGATGCTTGCACCTATATTAGCATGTTAAGCTTGTTGTCCCAAAGTTAAAGAGATTTGTAAGCTCTATTCTGACCCCATTTGTAAACACAGTCATCAAGCCTTAGTATTTAATAATCACCAATAACCATAAGGTTGTCTAAGATGCTGTATGTTTGGCTAACATGCTGTCATGATAGCTTATCCAAAAATTTAGAGACTTCACAAACTGGTCCAAATTTGTCCTGTTCACATGTTTAATAAGCACACACGCTGAAATTAGCACAGTGATGCAGACATGCAAAGATTATTTTGAAAGGTCATTTGTGTGAAAGCTGTCTTTGTTTTGTGGGTTTTTATAGGTTGAATGTGAAGGCAGAGTATTGCAACAAACCAGAAAAGGAACCCAGCACTTTACACCACAGAAAAATCAGTTGCCTTCTTCAGCACATGGAGAGCTGGCCATCTGCAGTCCCAATTCTTGCTGTGTCAGTGCTCAGGGAATGGAGGCTGTTGCTTCTTATCAACACACACATCATGTATGAGTTTTGTAGTGTCAAAGCATGAATCGTGTACTTCAGCATGAAGTGTTTTGCATGCTAAATGCAAGTCACTTATTTAATGACACATTTCAGGTCAAAAAAGTCATGAAGAAAGTGAGACATAAACTAGCTGCTTGTCAAACAGTCCAAGAGGCAGATGAGCTGTCACAGCTACCTGGTGGAATATGGAAAACATCTCCAACAAGAGATGTGAGTCATGTATGATGCATTTCAGCCATTTTCTGAGACCTGAAAGTTCAGTGTTTTAGTATTAATGTCTTTGCCATTTGTTATAAACAGAAAGCTGAATCATACACTTGGAGAGATGAGGATTATACAGAAGGAACAAATGATGAAGAGAAATATGAGCAAGATTTTGAGGCGGTGGAGGAGATACCATTGGCGGGGCAACACGATCAGCCTCTGCATCACCACAGAAGCAAGAAGCAAGTAACTTTTCAGAATGATATGGTGAGAAAAAGTTGTGTTGCTTTCACTTTAGTCAGACAAATGACCCTTCATGGATCTGAGGCATGTTAGACGATGTCCAAGAAGATGTATTGAGATCTTTATGTCAGTCTGCTAAAAAACAGAGCTTTGTTTAGATAAGACAGTGTTTTGTTAGACATTCTGTTTTAAGGCAGTTAGTAAGAAGTAAATAAACTAAATGTTTATTTACTTAAAACATGTTAACATTGAAATATTCTGGCCAGAGTTTTGCCACAGCAAGCACCACTCATATTTTCTTAACAAATTGTACCTATCAAAGTCTAATAAATAATTTCAAATTTACGTGCCCTTAAACATTTAGAGGAAAATGGTACGATTGCCATTTTGCATGTAGCTCATATACCTTATGTTGGGAAAGCACGGTATTAGCAATGCCAAGGTTATCGTTTTGATTCCTAGGGAACTTGCATGTAAAGTCACTCTGTGTAAAATATGTAAAGTAAATAGCCCCCTTTCTCTTACCTGGAACAAGCTGTATGCATTTAAACAGTGTAATAAAACTGGCAGCTTACAGCAAATGACCTGCACTCGTGACCTTTATCAGATATAATATTATTTACAATACTTGATTCAGATGTTCATGTATACATGTTGGTGTCTCTTTGGGCAATCAGAAGATGCTGGGAGAGCCATACCTAACAGATCCTTCTACAGACTTTAAATCTGACTACAGAGCTTCCCAAGTGCTGTGGCCTCATGAGAATCAGGAGGAGCTGAAGAAGCAGGTAGGTCACTTAATTCATTCAAACCATTATTATTCAATCAGTCGTTTTAAACATCTTCACCCCTTTGTTAAATATATTATGCAACTGAAAAGCATAATTCATAACTACACATGCCAACTACACAAAATATACAGTACATTCAGAAAGTAGTCAGATTTTTTCAGTTTTGTTTTAAAAATTTTTTCTCATGAATCTACACTCAGTACCCTATAATGACAAAGTAAAAACAGAATTTTAGAAACGTCTGTAAAATTATTAGGAAGAGAACGCTGAAATATTACATTTACATAAACATTCAGACCCTTTAATCAGTACTTAGTTAAAGCACCTTTAGCAGCAATTGCAGCCTCAAGTCTGTTTGGGTAATGACACAACAAGCTTTGCACACCTGGATTGGGTGATTTTCTGCCATTCTTTGCAAATCCTCTCAAGCTTGGTCAGGTTAAATGGGGCCATTGGTGATCCATTTCCAGGGCTTTCTAGAGAGGTTGGACGGTCTGAGGTCCTAATGGAACTTTGGTCAGGTAATTGTTGTAATTTTTCGGGCATCGGGGAGCAGCAAGATTAAACGTGATAAAGAGCGCATGTGCAGTGGAAAGAAAATCACGGATTGGTTGTGTGTATGCGTGTGTGAAAATAAGATGCCCAGGTATTTCAGTTCTGAAGTGGAGACTGATGCACAGATAGAGAAAGCTGATGAAGGAGATGCTCTCAATATTTCAGATTCAGAATCTGACACAGACTGAATTATGTTCTATATTGTTTTTACAAGTTTATAGAAATGTCAGTTCAGTTAGTACCAAATGTTTGTATTGATGATTGTAATTTGATAATTTTATATGATTGTTGTTATTTGTGTTAGGTAAACATTTTTGATTGATGTTTTTTCTAATTTACAATATTCTACATTTAAAATATATATATACTTTTTGGACTACTTAAATTCATTTTGGGCTACCAAAATCTGAAGAGTGCCTGTCCAAAGGGCTACAAGGGATTTTTAAATTTTGCAAGCCCTTCCCCCTCACGGCTTGATGCGGCCACCACCAACATGCTTCACTGTTAGCATGGTATTGGGCAGGTGATAAGGTGAGGGAAATTTAATTGAAGTCAAACAGTTTAACTGTTTCAGTACTTGCCTTTTTAATAAATGTTTGTACATTTCAAAAACTTTTTTACTTTGTCATTATGGGATACTGAGTGTAAATTGAGAAAATAATTAATTGAAATGATTGTAGTATCAGGCTGCAGCGTAACAAAATTGAAATACATGAAGGGGGTCTAAATACTTTCTGAATGCACTGTATATGTAGTTATGTGTTTAGAATTCAAATGACAAACCGTGTTTTCTTTAAACGCTAACTCGTTTCAGAGGCAGTCTCAGTTTCTCATGCATCGTCGTCTCTTTATGGACATCGAACGAGAACATGTGAAGAACCATCAGAGGCACAGGAAGCATCTGAAGAGAACAGCTAGGTTGAACCTCCCCTTGAAATGGGTCCTGAGACCCTTTTATCACAGTGTCACATTAACGTGTTTCAAAACTGACTGCTACTAAAGTCTTGTGGCTATTTTTGTGTGGCTATTTCTCAGCCCTTTCTACATAATGATTTCACACTTCTCTTGTTTTCCAATTTTGATTACTAAGCATCTCTGTATTTGGGGTGCAGTTCTAAAATGTTGTAGCCAGTGCATTTCCCATCGCAATATGAAGGCAAGCATGCAAAATAGCCATACATGATGTTTTCTCTATGACACACAAACAGATTTCTGTGTTAAGTACTTTGTAAAACCAGGTCTGTGTCTAAAATAGACTCCTATACCCTTAAGTAGTGCACTTACATAGTGTAGTACAACCGATGTACACTGAAAGACTAGCCACTACCAGGTTCAGTTCAATGAGTTGTCAAAGAACACAAAAGACATCATATTAAAGTCTTCATTTTGTGTGTAGGATTAAGAATGAAAAAGAACAAATGAGGAAGGCAGAGGAGATGAAGATAGAGAGGCAGCAACGACAGGAGGAAGAAAGGAAAGAAATGGCAGAGAGGGAATGTTTGATTTTGGAGCGCCTGAGACTGGACGAGGAGGAGGCAGCAGCAGCAGAGGAGGTGAAGAGGAGAGAAAAATCAAAGAAAAGCAAAGAGACTAAAAGGTATATATTGTGTTAAGGACTTCATGATAGCATTACTGTGCAGCATTATAAACCATAAACACACCGTGAAATCTAAAGAGATGTGATGACATATACAGTTATGTTTCTGTGACAGGTACATTGAGGCCATGCAGGCTCTAATGAAGGAGAAGTTGGAGAAGGACAAAGTAGACCTTCCACCTCTTTGTTGCTGTGGAGACACTTTTTGGGACACCCATCCTGATACCTGTGCCAGCAACTGCATCTTCTATAACAATCCAAAAGGTGACCATCTTCCTCAATGTTTCATTTGATCTGATGTGCAAATGTTTTGAGTATGCTGCAGTACTTTTCTTAAGAATTTTTGTCCTAACCAGGCTTGACCATGATGCATAAGCAGATGTTTTGTCAGTCAACTTTTTATTTCGGTGGTGTCACACCAAGTAGCCCCATCGGCAGAGAAATGTCATTGATCCAAAATCTTGCTTTGCATAATTTAGTATTGAACTTCAACTTTGTTCTGATTGACTGTTATTGCGTTTTGTCACAGAAGACTGGAGAGACAGATTCCGTATTGCTGGAATCTTCTCACATTGTGCCTGGTTAGGACACGGTGTGACTCACAGTAGCATGACTTGACAATCAGTACTTGTGAGGCCTCTGTCATGCTGTTCACATCTTTTGTTTTTCCACTTTCCATGTTCTCCATGAAGTGTTTTTACAAGACCATGTAGAATTTAATCATCATAGATTTATTGTATCATAGACTCTACCCTCCATTTATTGTTTATTGCTTTTTATTTTACAGCGTACGGTCAAGCTCTACAGTCTGTTTTGCTGAGCTGTGAGGTGAAGGAAGGAGGTCTTGGACATTATGCTTTCACATTGAAGACCCCCTCCATGTTTTAGGATATTTAGATTTTAGGATTGGAGACAGCTACGGGTGTTATGTGTCAGTAACCTACTGTGTTCATGGTGTAATTGTTGTTATTGTAATTTATGATAATTACGTTGATTTTAAATTTAGGATTTTAAGTTGATTGTACATGAAGTAAAATACCTTAAAATGAAAAGCCTTTTACTATTTTATTTTGTTTTCCTTTGAGTGTTTATTTGATCTTTTATTCACTTTTTTGGCTATTACCCTAATATTGAACAAGATACAAATATTAACCTCACCAAACAATATCTGATGCAGAAGTGAAGAATAACAGCCAGATACTATTTTCTCTCTGGGTAAATGAGGAACCATTACATTTCATTCCAGACAGCACTGTCCTAATTTCCAGTCAATTAAATGTTTTTTAAGGTCATAAAATTGTGGTTTAATCAGAATTTATCCAAGCAACAAAGCCAAGTACTCATAAGTTGAAAGGATGTGCCTTGTATATTTACACATACTATTTTGGCATTCATAAATAAATGTATTTTTATTGAGCAATGTAATGATCAATTCCAAATGTATGTAAAACTGGCAGTTCCAACTATATATAATTAACAGAATAAAGAAACTAAATAAAATGTAAAATAAAAATAGAGCTGCAAATGGCAATTGTCAGGGTTCAAGCACTTTAAGACTTGCGTGTTATGCAGGCGTCTAAAGCTATTAGGAATTATTTAGCAGGTGTCTAAAAAGCCTGCTAATAACTTTATTAGACATACTAGACATAAACTATTTTTAATATTTTAACATTTTGAATTTGAAATGTTTTTAATAGGTGCTCAAAACTGGCCGATGACAGCCATGTTTATCAAGATTGGCCAATGTCCTCAGAGACCATGATGGTGTCTTGGACAAGGACACTGCATACAAATCTGCAGGTTGAACAGACAAACAATTGCATAGTTATAACCATTTTTGAGTTTATCCATGTCATAGCACCAAGTAGTGGCCAATCGGTTGGATTTTTCATGTGACCACAGATCAGGCTCCTACATGTGTACCATGTTTGGTGACCATACCTTATTTCCTTTCCGAGTTACAGCCCCGTAACCAAAGGTACTTTTTTTAGTCATTATTTACACTTCAGAGAATCAGCAATGACCAGCTGAAGAGGGCCCATATTGGACTCACCTCTTAACCCCCTTAACCCCCCTGCTTTCCAAGGGGAGCCATACAGAGCCATGCCAGCTCCAGACACTAAAAACTGCGGTCCCAGACCAAAACCTAAAATCTGAATATACAAGGAGACTGAAACACACTGACAGCAAACTCTTCCTGATGCTCACAGATTTCTCTGTTAGGTGCTCCCCACCTAAATTCAGAACATAAAAGTTTACTGGCATGTGATCACTGTGACCTAAAAGTCATTATATGTCATTCATCCAGCTGACCATTAGGCCATTAGGACCGGGCAAAAGCTGGCACATGAACAGGGCAGGGGAGTTTAATAGCGCCCCCTGGTATGGGGCACAAAAAGATGGTGCATATATCATAGGCTCTGTAGCACCACTTTTGACAAAAGTGTCGGTGTTGTTTTGCCTATGGTCACTAAGCTTGGTACATGTATTGTTCTCATCAAGCTGGACAACTTTACATTCATTAGCTCCGCCCAACAGGAAGTTAGCCATTTTGGATTTTATGTGGAGTTTTGTAAATTCCAGGCTCTAAATTTTTTAATATTTCTCCTAGGGGATTTATGGGATTGTCACCAGATTTGGACATTTTTATGCTAAGACATTAAAGATGCTAAATTGCAAAAGGATTTTTGATATCTCAAATGGCGAGACAATAAAATAACGGCAAAAATTGTAAAACAGAAAGTGGTTTATATCTGCTGTGTGAATTGAGTGATTTCGTTCAAATCTGAGCTGTGTGTTTGGTCTGATGGGGACTGATGACATAAAAGTAATTATTGTGAGTCACAGTCATAGCGCCACCGACTGGCAGAAGTATGTCACTTAAAACATTGTTTGAAAGAGTCATTTTAAATGTACCCAAGTCGCTTCATAGTTGGTTATTAAAAAAGTAGAGTATTTTCAATAATTTTCAGAATTAAATGCATGTGACAATCATGCATCGTTTTCTGAGAAGCAAGAGGTGGCGATCGCCCCGTAGTGCTTGGGCCTGTCATTGCTGCTTGCAGCTAGATGTGTAAATCAGACATGATGTGCTGTAAATCTGATTAATCCCCCTGATGTTCTTTGCATGCAGGCATGGATTCATCATGGGAATATGAAATTCTCACACCTCAGTGGGAAACATTCTGGGCTCATCCCTCATTGTTGGTGTTTGGGGCTTGTCTATCATCATGTCTGGTATCATCATCACTGGGCTTTTTATTCCTGATTGAAAGTAAACAGCTGTACATTTTATCTTTAGAAAATTAAATCATGATTACAATAGGAAACCTTGAATAATGAATCTGCTCAAGAATTCAAGCAGCTGGTTATGAAATCCTGAGTGGAAACATAATAAATAGAAAACTGATTGTACTTTTAAATGCCATTACCTTCTGACTGTTAACTTTGCACAAAGTACAGTACTGTACTTTCACTGAACTGAATTAAGCAATAGTGAGTGGCTATTTTGAGAAGAGTTGATGCTTATCTTATGGTGCTACATTCATTGACATTCTGTTCACATTCTGCTCCTCTTGTTATATGTATTATTTGCAAGCTAATGGGGCATAAAGGCCATTTAGTAAGTTAATAAACTGGGAATGAAATGAATAAAATCAGTCAATAGATTAGGATATTTTCTTATGTTCTTAAAATTCTTTTACTCTAAAGGTGTATGTTTCAATGTTTGAAATTAATTTAAAAAATCTAATTGTACCAATATATTAATTTTTCATTAAAAAAAACTAAATTTGTATTTAATAAAAAAAATTTTAAATGGACTATAATATGGAATAAAGAGCAGCCAAGAAGAGTCCAGCATAGGAAATCCACTCAATACGGTTTAAAAAGCTTCCGAGGTTGAGAACTCAAGGATTTGGATGATAAAATGCCAATGGTATGATTCTGCAAATTCTAGGCAAAGGGTGACAACAGTGTTCTTCATTTCATTTATTTTTGATGCTTTTAATCACAGTTACAAATGTGTTATTCCATGGTTTTAATGAGTTTACTATTATCCAAAATTGTGGAAAAATATAAATAATGAGTAAGTGATCCTAAACTTTTGATTGTTGCCTTTTAAAACACGTGAACTGAGCCAGTAAATATTAAGTCACATTAAATCATTCAATGCTTATTTAGTCAACAGCACTGTTACAAATTAATTTTGAAATCATATCAGGTACAGAGCTTTGAGAAATGAAAATGTTTATTCTTACATTCTCAAATAATTATTAAGATATCTTAGTATTTGTTAAGCTCTTACATCTGACACAATTGCACATTGATATTATAAAGGTTTCCTATGTTTGTGTGTTTAGGAGAGTGCCGAGCAGGAACCTCTCCTGAGGAACTCATCCAGTAATGAGGAGATGTAAAGCAGTCATACTTTAACAGCTGTGGAGCCAGTGGGGGAACATACAGAAGCCATCAGCTTCATTGGTGCACTCAGGATTCCTGTGAGTGATGTTGTGAACTTGAAGTATGACACTCAGCAATGTTTCTATTCAGGTATTTTATGCACATTTTGGGAAATCACATAACAAAACAATTTGTATAGAAATGCTATGATTAAAGTACATTACATAAGAAAATTCCAAAATAACGTACAAAATGCAGATAAACTTACAAGCTCACTTGAGGTGGCTAATGTTTTATTTATTTGGTTTTTTATTTTGGTTATTTGTTGGTTACAACATGAAGACACATTTGCTGAATTATTTCCTAGATGACAAAGTAATTTTCTCATATTTTGTTCATGTAACTGGATAATTATATAATAATAATTAATAAATATAGCTGCAAGCAGCAATTATGGGGTCAAGCCCAGGAACGGCACTAAGAGAAGCATTTGATGCTTGAGCAATGAGATTGAGAAAAATAAGATTAGTTAAAATAAAAAAGTTAACAAAAAAGTTATTTAAGAAAACATAGGTAAAACCCTTTACAACACAATAAAGTCAAATCAAATTTTTTCACCATTGAAGCGGCGATGTTTCGAATCAATATACCAAAGCATTGTCGAGATACAGCCTTATACCCATTATTGTGTGCTCATCGTCGAATTTGTTGATGCGCTGTACGAGAATGGAGTGGCCGATCGAAAATCTTTTTGTAATTTTTTCTTATAGATGTCTGTAGATGATGCATACCAAATTTCGTGCAAATCGGACAGACAAACTAGGAAAGGGCAGAAAATGACATCACAGGGTGCATTCGACTCTGCATGAGCCACGGAATCAGAGGACAAGAGAATTTTGTTTCTAGCCCTTAGGGGTCAAAAGAAGAAGAATAAGAAAATAATATATAATATATATTAATATTTCTATTATTATTATTAATGATAGTAAGTCACTCTATAATGCCAGAGGGAAAAGCTCATCAAAATAACTGGCCAGTATTATGTGACATGCTGTTTCACCCACACATAAAGCATCTGCTGCCAATTGCAAGAATCACTGTAAATCACAAGCAAATTATTTATTACACTTTATAAAAGAAGCACATTGTCCCTCCCCCGTAACTACAACTTTTTGTTTTGTGCCAGTTTCCCTGTAAGTGAGAATTTTGTTCTCTTGAACATGTGAGACACTGATTTATTTGCAAATTATTTTCTCAAGATTTAGATTTTTATTGCACGAATCAAATTTGCAGCGTGGATGGAAGAATTGCTTTTATTGCAAGTTTTGTTTTGTTGGAGTTTTCCGATCCCAAACAAGCTGGGCATTTGTCTACGTTGTTTGATGTTGGATAAATTATGAGTAAGCACATACACTTGATGTTAATCAGCAAATGAGTTGGTTTGTTTTGTCTTCAACATGTTTAAGCAAGATTCCTAACAACATAAATTGTATAAGGTTGTGTTCTTATGTGTGGTAGGTGGCGTTGCAGCTGGGCTGACATCTGACTAAATTGAGGGGCAGAGCTACTACCTATTGTGCCATGTTGATTATCGCTGCCCCTATAGTAAGCTGCAATTATACCTTTATCACGGTTGTGCTTAGGCAGAATTTACAACAGACAGATGGTAATTTATCTATTAACTAAGTTTATGGACCATAAAGTAAGGTGTTTATTTCAGTTATGAAGTGCTGTGTTTATGCCCAGTGGCACTGATTTGATAAGTTTGTAATTGATACAGAATAGACTCTATTTGCATGCGCAAGGAAAAGAGAAACCAGCAATGCTCACAGCTACACAGTGACTCTGATCTTTTTGAGACAGATTGACAAAGTAACACGGAAGTACATCTTGAAGTTTGCTGATAGTTTTGACGGATATTGTGAAATCTTGTGCACACAACACCCACAAGCTTGAGTTTACTTGTGAACTTGTGTGGAATATGTGAAGAATTTTCTTTAAGAACTGCTGCGTATATTCTGTTTTTCTTCCTCAAGCTCTTCATGTAAAATAAGATTGTGCGGAACGGCATGCCAGCGACCATCTGTGAGTGTGGAGACCCCTTGGCTTGTGGCAATGAATGACAGATGGATTTTTCTGTTTTACACTAAAAATATATTTTACAATTCAGCACTAGTTGAAATTAAGTGCTAATGCATTAGTGCAGATATGCTTTCCAATTGGTTAAAAAAGAATTTGAACGCGGATACATTGCTAAGAGGTTATAGAGCAATCACAGAGACAGGTGTGATTTTTCATAGTACATTATATGTTTTGTTGCTTGCATAATGGTTTTTAAAATTGTTTTAAAACTGTTTTAAACGTTTTTAAAACAGTGTGCCCTGAGCTGTTGGAGGAACATTATCTTGAAAATTAATCAGGTGCCACATCAAGAAAGAACATGTTTCTTGTCTATATCTTTTGAAATGGACTTTTGTGGCCTTTAGGCATGTTTCTGTGGTGTGGTGCTCTCATGAATGGACCCTACGCTGTTATCACTACTGTTGTATCAGCTGACCTAGTAAACACCAGACTCATTTCCTGCATGTGCTTTTCACATAGGCATGTTTTTTAAAAAAAATTAAGGCTTGTATAAGATACATGGGCACTGACCTTTAACTCTTGCTCTCAATAACTCGTCAATGGATTTTTGTGATGTAATAATTATTATGTGTTCATAATAATTATAATAATTCATAAGACTTTTTGATCTTTCAGGGGACCCATGAGTGCCCAAGAGAAAATGCTAGAGCTATGTCCACTGTGGCGGCCATTATTGACTGCTCTGGGTCAACAGGTATGTCAAAAATGTGGGATTGTTTTAGTAATTTTTTTCCTTTTGAGCTTTTCTACTGACCCAACACTTAGTGAAGTCATAAATTAGTTCTTTTATAAGATGTGGTCATAAACAGAATATAATATTTGAATAAAATTTGAATATTAAAACTTATTTTCTATTCATAATTGAATAATGTTTTTAAAGCACTGACTGTTGTCAGTGTAATCGTGAGTGTAACAAAAGGAAGTTTGGCAAACAAAGACAAGGCAAACTTGAGGTTTAAATTTCGTTTGTTTTGAAAACACTTGCGGAGAGAATGTGTAATTTGTGTGGTCTATAGGTGTCGCTGTTGGCCTCTGTTGGCTGGTCTGATCTCTCCCACTGGTTGGAATAACGTTTTCTATATGCTCATTGCTGCTGACGTACTGGCCTGTCTGTCTGACCAATAAGACGTGATTCTCTAATTAAATGGGCATTCCTGTGTGCAGTTAATATGATTCAATTGAAGCTATTTTTAGCCTCACAATTATTTAAAAATGTTGTGACCTGTATTGGCATTTTTTAATTTTCACTATATTCCCAGAGGAATAGAGACACTTGTGTGAGTCGGATAATTATAAATCATGTTGATTCATGTTCTTTCTTAAATTTGCTTTTAGATACGTGTAAACACACTTGACCTTTTTTAGAGTCATAACAGAATGTTCTGAAGCAGAGTTATTAAATGGCTCCTTTAAACACTTGTCAAATTAATGGCCAGTTTAACTCAAATATCTGACTGGTTTGTTTTTTGGTCTTGTGTGTTATTTATATTATTGAGAGAATTTGATAATTAATAGGAAGTTTAATTTCGCTCATTTGAATATGTGTTGGCTGTGGTTACATCTGCTTTTATTTTAGGTTCAAAGAGACCTGAGCTGTCCATGGAACAAGGCAATATCACACCTGTGATGGAAAATTACCTGCAGCATAACGACAAAAAGGGACCAAGGACTGATCCAACTGATTGAGCCTTTTTATGCCCCAGGGGTTATTTTATATGAAAATTGTAACTTGATACCTTCATCTCTCATTTTATACTGACAATAGAACAAAGCTCAGCTGCTGTGGTGGAGGAGAGTCACAGACCCTCATCTACACATTTGCTTGAGCTGGACAAAAAAGTAAAAGAGATAATCAGTAAGCTCCTTTATTTTATTACAGGATGTTTTTGTGCCTGATGTCAAACGTACCTTTTTCTATTATTACAAAATGGGCATTGTTTCATTTTATCTGAGCTTGTCTGTGTGAGCATTCAGAAATCACTGGTATGATACACACACATCAACATTAGCAGATCAACACAAAGGGTATGTTTCTTGGTCATGTGGTAGAATCTTAGCTAGCACATATGCCGTAACTGATATTAGGGTACTAAGAATAAATGTTTTCAATAAACAGTTTCAAATTGCTGGATGTTTACATTAGGGATGACCTCACTTGATCACACAACACCACCCAGTACAACAGCAGCTGTACTTTTTCAGATGGCTGAGGAAATTTGGCATGGCATCAAAATCCATGAAACGAAAAACTGAAATATCACATAGGCATAAGTATTCAGACCCTTTGCAATAATACTTGAAAATTGGTCAGGTGTCTGCCATTACTGTTGATCGCTGCTGAGATGTTTCTACACCTTGACTGGAGTCCACCTGTGGTAAATTAAATTGATTGGACTGGATTTGGAAGGGCACACACTTCTAAAAGGCCTCACAGCAGATAATGCATATGAGAGCAAAAACCAAGCTATGCGGTCAAAAGAAACTGCCTGCAGAGCTCAGAGACAGGGCTGTTGCAAGACACAGATCCAATTTCTGCTGCACTGAAGGTTCCCAAGAACACAGTGGCCTCTGTAATTCTCAACTGGAAGAAGTTTGGCACAACCAGGACCACGAGTTGGTTGCCTGGCCAAACTGTGCAATTGGGGGAGAAGAGCCCTAGTAAGAGAGGTGAGCAAGAACCCAACGGTCCCTCTGACAGCTCTAGAGATTCTGGGTGGAGATGGACAAAGTTTCAGAAGGACAACCATCACTGCAGCCCTCCACCGATCTGGGAATTATGGTGTCTAGGTGGAAGTCTCTCCTCCAAACACATGAAAGCCCACTTGGAGTTTGCAAAAAAAGACTTTAAGACTGTGAGGAACAAGATTCTCTGGTCTGATGAAACCAAAATTGAATTCTTTGGCCTCTAAACGTTATGTCTGGAGGAAACCAGGCATTGCTCATCATCTGCCCAATCACAACAGTGATGCATGGTGGTGGCAGCCTCATGCTGCGTGGGTGTTTTTCAGCAGTACGGACTGGGAGATTTGACATGCAATTATATGCTGCTTCTCAACTCTTGCTAAAAGACTATTTAAGTTGCAGGCAGCATGAACCATCCCAGGAGAATTTGTCTCTACAGAAGGACATTGCTGGTTTTCTAGCTTTAGGGAATAGCCTATTTTACTTTTTTAAAGTTTATTTAACTTTTTTAGTTAACCCTAAAAAATGTGGACTAAGAAAATCTTTGGAAAATGTAATTACATTTGAATTAAAAATTTTAATTATAAGGTAAAATGTAAAAACGTCACACATTTGTCTGACTCCAGGCGGCTCTATAATAAGGTCCTGTGCTTTTTGTGTTAGCTAGAGAAAATATCTTTTTTTGATAGACCAAACCACTATCGACAAACAGTGTATCAACAAATCAGGCTGAGAGTATGCCAGCGTACTTCAGGCTATAATCTTCGGTAGTATTGATGTTAAATTTGCATCTGAATCAGTCTTTTTCTTTCAGAACATTATTTTAAGGTTGCAAAAAATAAAACTAACTTTGTAGAATGTTATTATTTGGTTTTCAATAACAGGAACGTGTCAGGGTCCTGGCTTCTTGTCTTGAGGTTTTTCTAGTTCTCGTGGCAGGATCCTGAGATCCCCTGTGTTCTGTGTCAGAGCATGATGTTTGGATCCTGACTCAATCCTAGTTGTGGTTCTTGTTTCTTGGAGTCAGGATCTAGACTCGTGCTCCGTGTCCTTGTGATCTGTGGTAGCGCGTGGCCATTGTTTGTTTACATGTGCCATGTGCTCTCTGGTCTCGTCCTGCCCCTGCCCCATTGTTTCCTTTTTAAGCATCCTGTTTTCAGTTGATTCCCCTCACCTGTTTTCCCTCGTTAGCCTGCCTTAGTTCCTTTCCTATTTAATGCCCTTGTGTTTGCTGTCTTGTACCAGTTTGTTAATGTCTTTTGTTTTGTGTTTCCTGTGGGTTTTGATCAGTGATTTTGATTTTGTTTTTTTTCTGGGTTGGTTTGGTTAAGTCTTGTTTTGTCCCCGTCTAGTGAGTTTTTGCTAGATGGCCAAAAGTATGCGGACATCTCTTCCAATTCACAAGTTTTGCAGTTCCAAACACTTCATTTTTCCAAACTTCTTTCCAGACGTGTGGGATTAATGCTTCTTTTTCCATGCTTAAATGTTCAACAAGACACAAGAGCATCATCAGGCACTGACATAGTCAAAGTGTCATGTGAATTTATTCTAAAGGTTTTAAGGTCTTAATAAATTGCTCCTTTATGGACCTCGCTGTGCACACAAAGGCACTTTTATTTTGAAAAAGTTGAGACCTCTCCAAAACTGTTAAAACTAAGTCTGAGGCATAGAATTCTGTAGAATGTCACTGTATGGTGAAACATTGGGTTTTGTTTTACTGCTGTAATGTAATTAATTACTGTAACCGGCCAACCCATTAATTAAATAGGGGTGTCTACGTTTTAAACATTCTTTTGTCAGAGAATTCTGTACTTTACAGGTGACATAAAACATCTCCGAGCACTTGTCTGAATCCCCTGCCAGCAGCTCAGAGGGGGATTTCATTTATTGTGACTCCAGAGAGTCTGCAGCGCTCATTGAAATGCTGCTATAAAGGAAAATGTTCGCTTGAGCCTCACAGATGACCTGATGCTGGGTTACAGTCCATAAGTAGCTCTGCATGAACACTATACAGGCCAGGCCATGTTTTTCTAAAGCTTAAAACTGTCAATCAGCATGAGGTTGTGACACTTTCCTGAAAATATTTCCTGAAAATTACTTTTTGTGATTATGCAACTTATGTAAGTGAAAGATTAGGTATATCATTGACTGTAGTCAAATGTGATACATTGTGACTGTGCCCCAGATGTAATCAGCATTTGCATCTGTAAAGGTGTGAGTCAAATGTCTCATACAATCAAGTGATTGATAGCCATGATATTTCTTGCCTGTTGTAGGGTTATCTATCTATTGTTTGAAGGCCATTTGGTACTAGATATAAGGTCTGGTCACACAGACAGTACCTTAGATTAAGAATCCAGAAGGTTAGAGTCAGAGAAACTATGCTACACTACCATCTTCAAAGAGCTCTTTCCCCACAAGCACTTGGTCTCGCTTTTTTATGTTTTAAAAGCAATTGGTGAACCACCCAACAACTGCTCAGGCAAATACTAGAAAATCTACATTTACATTTATGCATTTGGCAGACGCTTTAATCCAAAGCGACTTACATTTCATTATACTATACATTGTTTCCAAGTATATGCAATCCCTGGGATCGAACCTATGACCTCTAACCACTGAGCTACAAGCTTTTATCCAAAAGGACTTACAGTACATTCAAGTTATACATTTTATCAGTACATGTGCTCCCCTGGGATTCGAACCCACAACCTTTGTGCTGCTAATGCAATGCTCTACCAACTGAGCTACAGGAACAACAAAATCTAACATGAGTAACATTCACTGAGCTGAATTTAAGCTGAATTTCAGCAAAACTGTCTGCAAATGGAAACTTGAAATACATAGCCATCACTAGAATATTAGAGATTTTGCTCCAGGTTAATAACTATTATGAAATTTTGTATTCAATTTAAAAAAGGTTAATGGTCATACTGTGGCCATATGTTTTGTTTGTCACATTTTTCCCCATGTTGTAGCACCATCAATTACAAACATTGAAAATTACAAGTGGAGTTTATTGTCATTTCAACCATATAAAAGTACACAGTGAAACGAGACAACGTTTCTCCAGAACAAGGTGCTTCATAAGACAAACACTGAACATCACAGACATACAGGGCTACATAATTTAAACACAGTATATACATAAAGTGCACAAGTGCAAAACGAGTGCAGACAGCACAAGACATTTAACAGATTGTAAACATTGTGTTAAAAGTGTAAACATTATTTTGTATTTGTTTGGCAGCCAGATGTGCAAAGATACCTAGTGCAAAAATACAGCATTCAAAGTCAAAGTTTACTTTATTGTTATTTCAACCATACAACAATTTGTGTACAGCAGAATTAAATTGTGTTTCTCCAAGTTCTATGTGCAAGGTAAGTACAGACATTAGTAAGGTAGACAAGACAACATATTGAGTTTCCACAGTGTACATAGTTTACACTGTAAGTGCATTAATGTAACATTGATGTAAACAGGCACCAGGGAAGGGAATGGTGACAAAAATAGCAGCATATGAAACAAGGGCATAAGTGATTCAATCAGTCTATGCATATCAGCAGCCAGTTTGTCTCTATATTGTTAATGTGAGTTCAGTATTCTGATAGTTTGTGGGTAGAAGCTATTTCTGAATCTGGCAGTCTTGCACCACATGTGACAGTAGTGTTTGCCAGAGGGCAGAAGGGTGAGCTGTCCATGGGCGGAAGGGGTGGAGTCACTGATTATTTTGGTGGCTCTGCTAAGGCAGCAGATGTATTTAATGTATAGATGGAATGGAGGTCCTGATGATTTTCTCTGCTGTACTCACTGCATACTAATGCTATACCAGACTGAGAGGCTGCTGTTCAAAATGCTCTCTATTGTACATATGTAGAAATATTTGAGGACAGGAGGGGGAAGGTTTGCTGTCCTCATCGTTCTTGGGAAGCGCAAGCGCTGCTGAGCTCTCTTGACCAGGGAGGTTGTATTAGTGGTCCATGACAGGTCCTCAGTATTATGCACACCCGGAAACTTTGTGCTTCTCACTGACTCCACAGTGCTGCCATTGATTGTGAGTTATGAACCGTATGCTTTCTCCTGAAGTCAGCAGTGATCTCTTTAGTCCGGTTGATATTCAGTGACAGGTTGTTGTCACACCAGATGACGATCTGGTTAACTTCCTCTTTGTAGGCTGATCATCATCGCTGATGAGGCCCACTACTGTTGTCTTCTGCAAACTTAATGATGTGGTTCGAGCTGTATCTGGCACAACAGTCTTGGGTCAACAGGGTAAACAGCAGTGGGCTTAAGATACAGCCTTGGGGGCCCGCCCTGGACGATGATCTCAAAGGTTTAGTTCCCAACCTGTACTGTCTGGGGTCTGTCAGTGAGGAAGACCAATATCCAGTTGCACAGTGGGGTGTTGATGCTTTGTGGTCCAAGTTCTCTCACTAAGTGCTGGTTGATGTGTTAAAGGTGGAGCTGAAGTCAATGAAGAGCATCTGCACTTAACTGTTCTTATTCTCCAACTGCACCAGGCTCAGGTGAAGTGCTGTAGCTATAGTGTCATCTGTGGAATGGTTAGGGTGGTATGCAAACTGGAGTGAGTCAAGTGCTCCCAGGAGTCTAGAATCAAAGCTCAAAGCACTTCATTATGATGGGAGTGAGTGCTATCAGGCGGTAGTCATTGGGTGTTGATGCTGGTGACTTCTTTGGCAGTGGTATGACAGTAGTGGCCTTGAAGCATAGGGGTACGATGGCTTGGCTCAGTGAGCACATTCCCTAAGTGCACACCCTGGTATGTTGTGAGGGCCTACAGCTTTCTGTGGATTGATTCTGGACATCAGCAAGGCAGAGTACTGCATCATCCAGGCTGGGGTGGGTTTTCATTGTTGTTGTGTTGTTCTCTTTCTCAAGCCAGCTGAAGCAGGTGTTAGGTGTATTGAGGAAAACTGCACACTTTGCTGCTCTCATGCCTCTGTTCAAGTTGGCTCTAGCAGATTTAAGAGCGTATTTGTCCTCAGATTTAAATGCAGCATTATGTGCTTTCAGAGGCGTGTGTACCTGTCTGGTGAGACAGGGTGTGGTGATAATCCTGACAACAGTCACATCCTCCACACACTTAAATATGAATCCCATCACAGACTCAGCATACTACCCTACATTAATGTGCTGATTGACAATGAATGCTTCTCTGAAAATATTCCAATCTATACATTCAAAGCTGTCCTGGATTGCTGATACTGCTCTCTTTGGCCATGTTCTTATCTGTTTCACAGATGCTTGCTCTTAGTTAGCAGGTCTAAGTTTCTGAAGTGGGGGTGGGGGCTGTTCACCTATCACCTAAGATAGTCTGTTACATAGCAGCCCTTTAAAGTTTGCACTGAATTGTAATAAACTAATATGCCCTTTATTAAAACAATCTTGTCAGTAGCACAATTTTCTGCTTTTGTGTATATGTTCAATATGACAATCAACAATTAGCAGTCATTATATTTGTACAACTGAGTGAAATTTGAATAAGCTTTTGAATGTTAGTCTACATAACTATTTAATGTCAGTCTAAAATATTTCCAAGGTTTCTGGCACCTGACTGTCACCAAATCTCACTTTCATGCAAATACATATATTTAAAGATCTTAATAGACCTTTATCACACTTCCTGTTTTCGGAAAGGGGGGTGAAGTGTATCACTTCTTCCGGTACCATCCCATCGCAGTCAAAACTAATGGCTGAATCCTCTCGCCTGTGATATGGCAGAGTACCGGGCTGCTTTAATCCTATACAATGACACCCTTGTTTCAGTTTTTACAATTTCCAGACACAAAAAAACTGAGAAAAGCATGAGTGAGACTAATACAGCGGGATCCTTCTTTTAAAATAATATGCAGGAGTACATTAATGTGCAGTATGCATTTCAAAACTGATGATGTCTATTTCCTACAGAGTGACCATTTTGAAGCATTTTTGCAATTTTGTTGTTTAAGTTATGTCTGAAACTAAAGTGAAGAACATCTAAAATACTGCAATAAATTTGTGTCCAAATAATAAACAGCTGCACAAAATTATTTTAATGAATGTTGTTTCAGTGAGTAGGGACTAGAGTATGTTAGGGCTAAACTTTCCGAACATTTAGTAACTTCTATTTTGTAGCACTCCTAGTTCTTTTGCATTGACCGGCAGCAACTTGCCTGTTTACAGCCTACTGGCACCTGCTAACTTATACTGGTAAAAGTTAAAAAAGCTAGTCTTGATTCTAAACGAGTTATAACATGACATGAGTAGGCCTGCGTTAGCATTTATTTCTTTGTAGACAACTATTGACTTGTAGTTAAAAATAAACTTAGAAAAAATTAAGTAGAATAAAACGTGTATCCCTTGTTTACTTTGGTATGCTCTTTTACCAAACGAACCACATATTCTTGGCCAAATGTTGGTTAAATGATATCATCCGATGTTCCGACGCCACTGTTTTGATAGCCAAACCGGAAGAATCGATACACTTCTTCGATGAGCACTTCCGGACATCAATTCCGCTGTGACAATGGTCTATGAAGTGAGCTGGTAAAGTCTTTAAAGCTGTCTGTGTCTTTAAGAGGTGGCCCCCATGCCGTGCTGGGAACCCGAGGCAAATGGGGCAAAATTACAAAAGTTCGAAGGAAGTGAGGGGAATAAGAGGAGCTTTAAGAGTTAAGTTCAACCAACAGAAAAAATCGTGCCACCGCGTAGCCGCACAGTTGGACACTTTTCCCCGATTTGCAAACGTTAGGTGAAGATTCAAAATGGGAAGAAGGCGCAGATCATGGTCGATACGAAAGATTATTTTGTAAACTGATTCTGTTTCTCCGAGCAGCAGTTTCTGTTCGTTGTTCACCGTCTATTTAGTCTGAATAAATAATTTCACCCGAAGTGATGTCCCATTGTTGCGTTAAATGAGTTAATATCTCGTGTGTCTTCTGCTATGTTTGCGAGATTGACTTCACCGGCTTTAGTCCAGATACTGTGTGTTGTGTTTACTCTGTTATTATCGGTGAGTGTTTGCTCGGAGTTGAGGGTGCTTGTTCGTCTTAATGATGGTAAGATAACGGAAGAGGTATTAGAGGCGGATGATGAGCAGGACATCATAACGCTGGAGTTTAAGCAAGGAGACGGGACTCTCATCACTTTCCTGTCGGATTTCAAACGTGTAAGTATAAAGCTTAATACACTAAATTGAACAATGCTATAAACATACCGAAACGTAATGAAAACAAAGAACTCTCCTTTAAAGTCGCGCTGGTGAACCGAAATGCAATTGTAACTCTGTGTGTTGATAAAACATTGCAAATAAAACAGCGCAAATGATTAAGTACCAAAAGTACCAGGAAATACCATGTTTTTGGGGATATTCTGGGTACCGTGATAAAAGCACCATTTAATGTGAGACGCCTAAGTGTAATTTGTGTCCATACACCAGATATTACGGCATCCAGAGCTCATGTAAGTATTCGGTGTTTTATGTGGATGTTTTGTACTGTCGTTTTGCTTAACTATGATTTGACTCGTACTTACTCACAGGTCATCTTGCTCATTGCATTTAGTTTAGAGATCGGAGTGTGATGAAACAGTTAAGCTTATGGAGTGAAATTTGAAATCAGTGCCTTGTGACATGTCAACAGTTTACTAAGCAACAATAATTTGCGGTACAGTGACTTGGACGTACGCATCTTATCAAATGAAGAGATTTCTGTTAGTGCTTTGTCTCAATGCTGGTCTCAATTATAAACTTACACAATTTATTGTGCAGACAACAAGGAGTCCCCCAAAACATTACTCTGTTTGTTTGATCAGCCCGACATGTCAGCTCGGCTAATCCAACGGTGTGAGCTTGGAGAAGAACCACCTGTTTGTTCAGCCTATTACAGGCTGGAGGCAGGACAGAAGAGGTGGTGGTAGTGTTTGAACAATGATTTGGAAACAGTTGACAGTTCTGCAGGTTCGTTTGGTATCACTCCATATAAAGTGTTCTGTTTGACACACATTCCTCTCAACATTTTACTGAACCATGGTTTAATTTCTGTGTAACAGAATCTACCAAACCTTTTAAAAAATAGCCACAAATAGTTTTTGCCTACTTTTCCGAGTGGGACAGGCCTGTTCTGTTAGTCATAATTAGTGTGAATGCTGCCCAGCTGTGGTGCACTTACTGCTGGGATAAAGGCAAAGAAAAGCAGTATTGTTGAAACAGAGGCTGTATTCTTGGTTATGTCCATATGGGAACAGTTAGGCTGTTTTGCATGGGGTTTCTTGGAGGGGGCAGGGAGAGGGTGGTATCAGCTGATTCCCAGGGTTATGGCAAAGCATTATGATTTTTAATCTGCTCTTGTGGGCTGTTTAATATTTGCTTATAAATAAGAATGTATAAAAATAAAATATGTGGTTAATGAGACACAACAGTACACAACCAAAAATGACAGCTAGATAGTTATAATAAAAAGCAGCTGTAAAACGTTTGTAATTAAAATAAAAACTATATTACATGTCCTAAAATCTTTAGTTTGATTATGTCAGAATTGTAAAGTGGGGTTAATTTTTATTATAGACCTTTATTATATATAGCATATAATAATATGTATATTAATATATATTAATTAACTTCACTTTGCTAGGTAAATCGCTTCTGTTTTGAATATTAAAATATTTTTGCTGGAAAATAAGAATTGATCAAGGTACATGTTTGTGTGTTCCTTGTAATATTAGTTTGTTTTATACAGCTAAAGTTGCATTACCTGGGATTTCAAAAGATCAGGAAAACATCTTGTCTTGGAACGTCTAATAGTAATAGATTTAATACAGTGAAATACAGTGACATGTAAGTTTGCTTTTGCTTGTGTCTCTAAGCGCATTTGATTTGACTGTGTTTTAAACAGAATGTGAAGATCTTTCGTGCATTAATTCTTGGGGAGCCAGAGAGGGGCCAGACACAGTATCAGGCACTGTGCTTCATCACTCGATTGGATCATGGGGAGCTGATTCCCAGTGAAGCTATGGCCAGGCTCAGACAGGTCATAAATCAAAGAATCTAACTGGTTAAGATAGTTAAGCAACCTGATGGGGACACTAGCACGATAGCGTTCCATGCTGGGGACCAGCAACCACAACATAATGTACAGTATGCTGTACAGTATTTAATTTAGTGGAAGTTTTTGTGCTCTAGTGTGAAAATACTAGTCTTACTCTCTAAAACATATGAATGATTATTGTGTGAACTCAACAGAAAAACCCACATGTAGTGCGGAGTGCAGAGGAGATGCGGGGAGTGGAACGGCTTACAATGAATGCGGTGGTCAATATGAGTATCTCTTGGCACCTCAGTACTCACATACGTCACATCTGCAGGGAAGCCCAGGATCTCGTGTACACACGACAGCAAGATGTCAAGCACTGGCTGGACAGAGGTCAGTCCTGCCTAAGCTGAGGCATGTTTTCTCATTTAAACAACAACTTCATAAACAACGGTACCTTGCTCTGTATTTTGAGTATTATTTAATTAGGGATTTAGGGATATTATTTAGGGATAGTTTACTGGAAAATGAAAATTCTGCCATTTTAAATTTACCCTCATGCTATTTAAACCTATGACTTTTTAGCAGAAGAACAAAAGATATTTTAAATGTATGAGCTGTTTTGTCCATGCAGTAAAATTTAATGAGGATCATATTTTGATTGTTGATTTATTTTTGTTTGTTTTCCACACAAGTCTAAGAGGTCTAAACAACATGAGGCCAAATAAATAATGAAAGAGTTTTCATTTTTGGGTGAACGATAACCTTTAACAGTGACTGCGTCATTCACAGGAAATTAAATATTGATTTTGTACGTAGCAAGTTGTGGGGCCCCAAAAAGCACACAGATTGCACCGCTCGCTTAGAATAACCCAGTAATTTACCTGAATCCTATTGCTACTGCATTGTGTCACTTTTCACCAGTTCTGTTTGGCTTTACAGGGGTCGAGGGCTCAATATTCAAAGTACTTCCCCAAAGTCTGGATGTCACTGGCTTGCAGAGCTGTAACTCCACAGCAGACCCATGGCAGCCCTGCGGCTGCAGCTACGGGTTAAACCTGGAGTGGTTTCCCTGCCAGTTGAAGTACTGCCAGGGTCAGGGGCCCAGTCCCTACAAGTGTGGCATTAAGAGCTGTAGCAAAGGCTACAGATTTGATTTCTACATGCCTCATAAACAGCTATGCCTTTGGGATGAGGACTCTCAGTAGCACTTGTGACGAAAAGAAAATTGCTCTCGGAGTAGTAACACTTTTATGAGGTACTTTAAAACGAGCATAAATGAAACTGTTTGATATGGATTTATCACAGATTTATAATAGAACAATGGTAGCGTTTTCGACAAGGTACTTTTTGGGGAGCTCAAATGGGGATAAAGTTGTTTTTCTGGATTTCCCATGCACTCAATGTATTGAAATTCAGTAAACAGTTTGCCTTAACCGGAATCTTTTCCTAACTTACTGTCTTTAAAAGTGCAGCGTGGCCCACCGGTTACCATGTTTGACTGAACGCATCTCATGATCATGAAGTTTATGATGTGGGTTACCAATCCAGTTATTTGTTCCTCAGGGCAGGAAATGGGGGTGTATGTCATAGCTTTAGTTCTGTCTTATGGCAGTTGTCATGTAGCTCTTGCTTTGAGTCCATTTAGTTTTCATTGCTGCTTTTTTACGTCAACAATACGTTTTAGTTACCATAGCATCCCTTATGTTAAGGATATAATTTGTATGAAAAAGTATTTTGATAAGTATTGAAATTCTATTGTACGAAAGGTACTTTGTTTACAATATGATGTCTGAATGTCTCATGTAGGTGTACTAGTTATATCCTCTAGCAAGCTATAATCTGTTACGTCACCTTTTGTGTTACAGTGTTATTCCTTTTAACCTTTACCTTATTGCCTTCATTTTTTATCTTAACACTGTCAGATCCTTGTTTTGATTTTTTTCTTAAACATTGTTCAATAAATATTGCCATGCAATGATGTACTACTTAACAAAACCTGTAGTAACAGCTAAGTTATTAAAGTAACAGCTTTAATTATTTACAATATCATACGTTTTTTAAATATTTACACTTGGGAGTCACATTTTTGCTCTTTGTTTATGAGGCTAGAGACAGTAACTGAAACCCAAATGGTAGCTATCTCTGAACATATTTTGATGTACATCTATTGCAAATGTATTCAATTGGTGCCAGATTTCTCTATAGCCATGACTAATTCTAATTTACATTTCAATTGCAACCGCTTTGGTTTGTGATATACAATATGGGTGTACAAGCTTCTCTGGGATTTTCCAATCCACCCTTTCATTTAATAATTAGGGTTTTGACTACTACTAGTACTGTTTACTAGTACTGTTTACTGTTTACTTTAACTGTTTACGGTAAATACATTACCTCATCTGATTGTGTCACTACCCTGATGTCATTTACTATTTTACTTTTTCTATTTAATATAACTTAGATATGTTAATATTTTAAAAATAGGCCTCTGTTTTTTGAACTTTGGTAATGAAATAAATGCTCAGGCATGGTTCTCTGCACAACTGCATACGTTTTTAAACATGCACAGCCAAAAATAAAACAGCTAGGGCATTTTCTGTCAGTATCTTATAACGTATTATATATGAAATAAAGTTATTTTTCCCACAATTAATCAATCTTAAATCTTAAACAAGTTCTGTTGTTTTATGTATTGTTTTTAAAACGACCGTTTGCATACAAGCCACAGATAAACATGCTGCCCTCTAGCGCAACTTCTGTGTACTGCTCAGGCTTCGTGATATGACAGTAAAACTGCTTAAGGAACGATTGTCTTTTGGTTATTATCGTGGCCTAACATTAATGAACGTAATGTGCCAAATGAACGTGCCTGTAACCAACTGTATCGATTCTATTGTAGTAAAGAGGTCTTCACTGTATTGTATTACAGTATTAAAACTCATTTGCATTTAGATATTTTATAAGGACAATTTAAAGGGACTTTGGCTGCAGTGTAGACATGATCTTCTAGAAAGCGCATATGAGGCTTGTTACATTGTTCATTAAAATCAATCTATGTCTCATTAAGATTTTGCTTCAGCATGATAAAGTAAACTGTTCATGAATAACTGTAATTTAATGCACAGTTCCAGAATGATCTGGTCAATGTGAAATCTGATTTTGCTGTTTAGCTATCAATTTACATTTGCAAAATTCCACAGAACATTAGCTAGGCTAATTTACTCACCCATCTTTTGTGCAATGAACTGCAAACAATGCCACAATAATGCTGCACACCTGTTTTAACAAAAGTTATAAACAATGTCTTCACAAATTACACGAGCCAAAAGTGCAAAACCTCCAAATCATGTTGAAAAACAAACAGCTTCAGTTAAACCATTTGTTTTAATAGTGGAAGATAATCCTAATGCTTGCCTTCACATATGCATAGTGAAATATTTGAACAAATTTCATTTGCCATGTTCAATCAAATATAGGCACACTTGAACTTTGCCAGTGCACACATACACAGGCAGTGCGGCACGCATGCACTTATTCTTAAGCTTTTCGAAGTTGCCGTCTGCCTATTGTTGTTTTATGCAAAAACACAGAGTCTGGATAGGACGCAGCATGGGCCTTATGCAAATGATATGTCTATCGGATGGTGTGGGATACTGAAGAGGTGACTTCTACTAACCCACATTGTTATATGTCTAAGTTTCTCTGTACCTTTTTGAGACAATAACTTTCTCACTGAAGACCTGAGAAAATCAATACGGAAGACGGAATATTATTCTGAATGCGTAACATTGGACATTTCCTGTTATCAAGGTAGGAGTTGATGTACTTTTTTAAAAGTTCTTCTCAGTTTTAAAAAATACTCCCAGATCTCTGCTCTCTTCTCAAGTAGTGACCGTTTTGTGGAATCATATTGTTTTGCATTGTACAGTAGCTGTAAACGGCACTCTATATTAACAGATTTAAATGTTTTTGACTAGAAGAGATTAGGGTGGAGAGACAGAGTGATTGTGGTGAATGGTGAATGGGGATACCCTTGCTCTTATGAATATTACAACGAGCCCTTTACATAAAGGAGACCATTTGAGTGTTGAACACATTAGAATAAACCTCAAGATCATTTTACTGGCTGGGCCATGCCATGAATTGGCCCTGTGTCTGCATAAAGTTGTGATCCTGTAGGAAAATCAGCTGTATTTATCATTACAGATATTAAGATGAGCACTGAGGCAGCCGAACACACAGAGTCTCAGCATGATCAAGCTGGTAAGGAACCTTTTCACTATGTGGAATATTTTGAAATGTAGATATTTTGCCTTGAAACGGTAATATTATGTTTAAACATATTTATAGTGGTATTTAACTGTTAATACTATGAATATGATACATGGATTATAAATAATGTCCATTGTTGTGAAATGCTATACAATAACATCAGAAGTGTGTGCCATGAAACAGATCATAAAATGGGTGGGTGATATTTACCAAATAAAATATCACTAAGGATTGATTTGAATGTTTTGTGTTATATATCACAAACGTATAGTGATTTGTATACATTTTTAAAATAGCGTCACTAACAGCTGAATTAACTCTGATTAACTCTGAATTAACTTTGATGTTTTATATTTTCTTTTAAAGTTATTTAACTTTTTAAAATGTATTTGTGGCTAAAGGTGATTTTAATTCCTATGATTCAAAGTAACTTGAAATGAGGATCATGAATTTCGTGAACTGCCACTGGGCATTTTACAACGGTTAGCTTGTGGTTATGACCCAAAGTTTAACTCTTTGTGTTGATAGGACACTGGTCATGCTCTCTGGCAGTCTGTGCAAATCCCTTTGTGTTGCGCTTACATTTTTTTGTTTACATTGGGTTTCTAAATGAACTTTATTTGTTCTTTTTTCTTTTATCTCTTTGCCTAAATGTGCTTTAAAAAAAGCCTAGACAAGTGGGAATTTATCTTTTTCTAATAACAGTGAAAGAGACAACCCTATTTATGGGTTTTTCAGCTGAGCGTCTAGGTGTGATATGTGTTTAGTTTGATGGATGTGAAGTCTACCAGGATGTATGTGGTGGCGGTTTGTTTGCAATGAAGCGCTCACAGCCTCAGGCGATACTGAATCATAGTTGGGATACAATAGCTTCGGTACGGAACAGTCTTGCTGAAATGAGGAACCTGACCAAAATGAGGATTCAGAGAGAGTCAACTATTGTCACCGAACAATAAATATATATTTTGTTTGTGTTCTGTCGCCTCTCTGTTGTGAAGTGTTTGCGTATGGATTAGGATTAGGATAAAGTCTTTTGAATTATCATGTTAGGTCATGTGATAACTGCAAATATTTGTATTGTACAGAAAGGTGTTGCTTGTGTTTACAAATATAATATTTTAACAAATAATGTTATGACCGGAATATTAATATAATTATGACTGGTCTTAATATTTTATTTTTAACATTTTTACACTTTATGAGGCATTAATAAAAAAATGAAAAGTAACAAACTTTTGATAGAATATAAACAGATGAATGGAAAACATTTTTGATGATCATTTTGCCCATGACACTTGTTAGTGTTGCATGTGGAATATGATGTGATTAAAATAAACTAAAAAAGTCACTAAAAAAGGTCACTATCATGTTTTTTAATATATTACACCACTTTTAAATTTTAAAGTGTGTGAGAGAGAGACAGAAACAGAAAGAGATACAGAGAGTTAGAGATGCACCTGGAGGTCTGTAAGTATTCAAATGCGAAGGCCTCTAAAGGTTGTCATGGAAACCTGCTCATTTGCATGATCTGATGATTTCCATACTGGAAGTTTGGCTCAGGTGAAGGATAAATTTCCATATTGTGGGGTGAGTGAATGCTGTTCTAACCATGGCCTCATAGAGCTAGATTTGAATTTCAAATGAAGTGAGATTACCTGGTATTGACGACCTTTGAACCCCCAACTCACCCTCTTTAGTAAATAGGCCTGTCAATGGAAAGCTTTTGAATGGAACATGGGAAAAACTAATACAGTATTCTGAGCTGGTTAATCTAACTTTATATCCATTAGGTGGGACACAATCAGAACATAAATGTGTATTAAGCACTGTACTATCCATGATTATGTTTCTTATTTCCTCAGATATTGAACAAAATGGGATTGACTTTACCCGACAAGTGAGTACAAACATTCTTTTCTTCTATATATATTCAATATCTAACACCCTACACGAACTCTTTTGGTATTTGTAACAGCATGTTGTCAAGAGTTCAAGGAGAAATAGTCTTGAAGGCTCTTATCTAATTACAAAACTTTTCAAGTGCTACATTTCGATCATAATGAATATGATTCATCAGTTCTTCAGATCAGCCTATTAAATGATATCACTTTAAGGACAGTGAAAAGTTTTGTGTACAGGAACTAGCTTCAGGTTTATGAGGACATTTGCATACCATGTTGCCCGCGGCAAGGGAAGGAATGTTTGTTAAAGGCCCTCTTCTGTAGAACAAGTCAAGCAGCTTTACCGGTCTCTGAGTACACACAAAAAGCACATGTACACACATATATACAATACACACATCGTACATGCAAAACACAAAAGTCAACAAGGTCCCATCTTAAAATGTTTACCTAATTTGTATTATCTAAGAAAATGGTTTTTAATCTTCAGATAAAGACGGAGAACCTGAACGATTCACCTCATTCTGGATCGTTGCACAAAATATGCCACTTAACGCAGGGATCACCGATGTCTGGTGGGCAGCTTACCGGGGTATGTCAAACATTATTAGAGAGCAACTGTGATGCAACCTGCCTAGAACATGTCTAGGTCACCATGCAAATAGATATAATGGTCCAAATATAGGCCTATTTTTTATGCAAGATTTAAGTTATCTGGACATGTGCTTGTGTGATTCATTCCACTAAAGATGCTATATATAAAGCATATAGCATGTGATTGGTGCTTTTTAGGAGCTGCCCTCCTTGCACCCTTTGCCCCAGCTTGTCCTGATGCCTGGATCTCACCTGTCCTCTCCTTCATCATTTCTCCTCTCACAGGCCCAATCTGGACATCAAGGTCAGTGGATGTAGATTTGACTATTATTAATACACTTCAGAGTATTCTGTCTGTTTGTTTGAACTACCTACATATGTAAATGCATGTCTGTTTTCTACAGCCCTGCTACAGCCCAGTCTGCTGTCCTTGCCATCACAGTCACAGTCAGGACTCCTGCCACACCAGCCCGGGCTCACACTCACTCCTCAGGTACCTCAGGGCCAATCACGGGATCATTCGAGTCGTTTGTTGAGCTTAAAAAAGTAATGTGGTGGTTTAGTGATATATCAGATGGTAATACCTTAGTACTTGATTTGCACTCCCAGTCAGTTTGAATACATCTACTCATTATTTACTAGTTTAGGCACTTTTAAAGATATTAGCATCATCAAACTATGAAGCAACACAAATGATAGTGTCGTGTTTATATAGCGTGTAGAAAATATTAAACAAATTAAAACTACCTTATATTTTAGCTTTCTTACATTTGCCACCCTTTGCCTAGATTACAGCTCGCATTTTGGGTGCTCTCTCAGACAACCCAAAGAAATATTATATATTTTAATTTTATATATATATATAATTTTGTAAAAAATATATGCAGAAATCAATCATATAAGCATTTTGATAAAAAGGATCATAGAAATTTTAAGGATCATAAGAAACATTAATTCAGTCAAGTGCATCCAACCAGTGGTAGTGTATACCATGGTATCTGAATGGTACTGTATGTATTTCAATGAATATCTTGCTGTTACCATCACTCTGAATGTCAAAAAAGCTTGATTTTAACTAGGTGTTTTTGAGGGACGCGAGAACAGAGAAACACAAAAGAGAGCATTCATAGAAATAAAATAAAAACTAATAAGACAAATAAACAAAGCTGACACAAACAAAACTTAAAAGCTGTATCATCTGAGTACTTAGACTATGACTCTTTCTAATTTCCCACAAGGCAATGGGCAGGACAGGGCTGGTTGGCTCCTCTATGGATGGACACCTGGACATGTCTCATTTACAAGTCCATAAGAATGTGGGCTCACCTCAAGATGAACCTAATGACCTGGAGGAGCTTGAGCAGTTTGCTAAAGCCTTCAAACAGAGACGCATTAAACTAGGATTTACTCAGGTGGGACTGTGTGTCTGAACTGTTTCAGTCTTATGCTGTTTTTTTAAATACATGTTTTCACATTTTTTTCTGTATTTACTCCAGGACTTCATGGTTGTGCACTATTCAAAATTCAATTTAAAATGCTATTGATTTTCCAGTTGCTGAATTTGTATTGCATTTAAATTTAGGAGGCAAAAAGGGTATGGAATTATAATTGGAATTTAAGTAGAATTAAAATTGAATAAAATTAAATGAAATTTAAATATCCAATAGTTGTAAATAATTTTTTTAAATATAGCCACAACCGGCAATTATTGGGGTCAAGGAAGGTTTGGAAAAATGAAGAACAGGCCAGTCATGACAGACCAGTGATATTTTTTTTAGCATAATGCTGTAGCTTTATTGTCATTAGAAATGTATCTTAAGCGAATACAAATGACGTAACTTATTATGAAACTTAGAACACATTGTCAGGGTATCATTTTCTATGAACTGAAACACTGCAGTGTTGGATGTAAAAGGTTTAGTTTACCTCTAGTAGAGAATCTACAGCCTTCTTCTGGCAACGGTTGCCCCCCTTTCATCAAAAATTGCTAAAACTTAGCATGTTAGAATATTGTGTTTTCCATATAGGAAATGTTTTGTAAGTCTAAACTTTTGTGTGCACTAGACTACTTAAAAACAAAATAGTTGATTTTATCACACATGATCACAGCATTATTACCAAAAATCAAAATTGCTTTTTATAGCGCCACCATTTTGTCTGTTTTCATAATGGTAGGTCATTCAGTATTGATGTTATTAGCTGCTGAAATTTAACTGGCTGCTGGCAGTCGTGTTTTTTAATGTTCAGTTAATCTTGGACTTTGGACCTGAGACAGTCAGGATGCAAAGTTTCATATCAATATGGCAAAGCATTGATGAGAAACAGCCTCTGATTCTTTTTGGCATCTTGCCAGGTTTTAATAACTTTTTGTCAGGAGTGTCACTTGATAATGCATGCAAAATTTGGCACAAATCGGATGTGCTACCTAGAAGAAGTTTGAAAAAGTAGATAAAACAAAATGACTCATAATGGTGGGCTGGAAGTACAGTTGACTATGACAAATTTTGTATCATAGCCTGTGACATGAGTCAGAGAATCTGAAAAGATAAGTCACTTCAGGTATGTACCTAAAGGCTTCTCACGGAGAATGCTTTGTACTTGTCTGGCTGTCTGCCTGGGTGATCCTGGCCAGATGCCCCATGGATCAGGTATCACTGCTGTTGAGGCTCAGCAGAGGCTCGTCTTGCAGGTTCGCAGGAGGTTTTCTCACTCTGCTGAAGGGAGGTCTGATCCGCTGAGTCAGAGAAAGCTCTTGTTGGTATTGTCTGATCTGTTTAAAATAACCCTGCTACCAATGAGGAAGACACACAGGATGTGGCTGGGGAGGCAAGGCTGTGGGTGAGCTATCACAGCCCGGAGGGCCCACATATGAGGAGCTGTTGCTGAGCTATTTTTGGCTGGTCATGATCACGAAGCTCCTGTGAGCCTGCCCTTTCTCCTTAATCTCATACTGAGGTGGAGAGATTTTGGAATGAGCTATATTTATCTCATTTTTAACCTTATTTGTAGCCGATTTACATGAATGTGGAGGGAATATGAGAGCATGTGCATGCGGTGATGCCTCTGCCAAGACTCTGCCAATCAGATCTTTTCAGTTTTTATTGCATCTGAATGGCATAGCATATGCCGACCGTGAGTCAGGCTGGTGCCAAACAGCATACAATTGCCATATTACAGGCATACCAAGCTTGCTCAAGGACTTGCTCCATCAAATGATATTGGTGTCGGTTTTACAATTTTTATTGTTTTCCTCATGAGATCATGGGGGGAACCACTTTGTGATTGGACCCGTAATAATCCTTACAAAAACAATACAGTTCCAGTCATACATGCTTGTACCACTAATAATTAAATAATAAATACAAATTGTAATGACAATGTTTGTTTTTTCAAGTTTTGAGATTACTTTTACAGTTTATCTGGAGATACATGATATATTTAATTCACATACAAGGGGATTTTTTTACTTGAAATATTGTACAGAAGTACTATACCGTAACATGAAAATTGGCCCATAAATTACCTTCAAGGCATTCGAGGGTTCTATGACTTTCTTCTTTTAGCCAAACAGAATCAGAGTAATAGTAAATAATATTCTGGCTCCTCCTAGCTTTACAGTGGCAGTGAATGGTACCCGAGATTTTGAAGCTCCTAAAAGCACATCCATCCATCTTAAAAGTATCAGTACAACTCCAGGGGTTAATAAATGCCTTAATAAATGCCTTCTGCAAAACAATATGTTTGTGAAAGTAAATGAGTATTATTTTGAGCGTATTTAGTAATAGTTTAAATGTAAACATATTTGCATAAAAGACTACACTAACACAGTCGCACACTAGCTCCACATTGATGACTGGCATTATCGGCATGCAGCTGGCATGCCACAATGTCTGGTGTAGTATTTCATACAGATATGTTTACATGCAAACGCTCCATTTCAATTGCTAAATTGGTTTCATTTTATGGTGGAGTCCTTCAACCTTATCTCTCATCAATGATGCTGTTACAGGGTGACGTGGGTCTGGCAATGGGAAAGCTGTATGGAAATGACTTCAGTCAGACTACCATCTCACGCTTTGAGGCGCTCAATCTTAGCTTCAAAAACATGTGCAAGCTCAAGCCGTTGCTGGAGAAGTGGCTGAGCGATGCAGGTATGTGCTGTCACCAATCAACGAATAGAATCTTTTTGGATACTGAGCTTTACTGAAATACCTCTATCCCATCCCTTTCCTCAGAGAACTCTCCATCTGACTCCATGAACAGCCCAACCACCCTACCGCCCCTTATGGAGGGTTATGGAAGAAAGAGGAAAAAGAGAACAAGTATTGAAACGAACATCAAGCTCACGTTAGAGAAACGCTTTCTAGATGTGAGTTTGTGAATTTGTGAATTTATACTTCTTGCATCACTTCAGTTTCTACATATGGCCAAGCAAAGTTTGCTTTCCTGTATTGTTGTATTTCCTTCTAAAAAGGAAGTTGAGTTGGGACATAAAGAAAGGCTTTTTAAAAATGTTTTTTAATGCCAATAGGCTTTAGTTTACATCCAATTTGCTACTTGCTTGTCAGATGCAAAGACAGTTTTAGGGACACGGTGGGAGACATTGTCTTTCTATAGCTTTAGCTAGTATATACAGTATATTGCCTCATAAATAATAGCAATGACAAAGTTTATTAGTTTATTAGTGGTCTTCTAAGGAGCATTTTTGAGAACAATTTTCAAAATTGACAATTTCTATTTGTAGGTGTAAAAGTTGTGACACAATTCAAATGCAAATGCAAACTGTTTGCATTTTTATTTACGTAAACATACAATGTGTGCCAAATTTCAAATGAAAACACAAAGTCCATTTGCAATTGCGTTTCCCATGTCTTACAAGTTACGACCTGGTACCACCCGGTCATATTTAAAAAACTGCCGTTTGCGATTTCATTTCAGTGTCGTGTAGAGTGTGCCAAAACTCAAAAGCAATTCGCTTTGCATTTGTGTTTACGATGCCTTGAACACAAACCTGTCAATCAGTGTCAGGGGTGGGACTATACGATGGGGCGTGTTTGTGTTAAAAAGTGCTGTCACTCACAGCCGACCAGCCTTTTGGCGGTTTTGCGGTCAGCATGTAGGACAGATATGTTTGCTTTTTAAAATTGTCCTCAAAACGCTCCGTAGTGCTTCCTGCAGGCTGTGACATATGTGCCCCTTTTTACCATGACCAGAATCCAAAACCAAACTCTGAAGAGATCACACTCATCTCAGAACAGTTGGCCATGGAGAAGGAAGTCGTGAGGGTGTGGTTCTGTAATCGGAGGCAAAAAGAAAAGAGGATATACTGCCCCGTATCCACCTCACCCATGAAGTCTCATAACTACAATCCCCGTCTGGTGAGTCTGAAAAACCTTGTAACTATCCATTACAGAATGATACATCTCCAGTAATGATCTACCGATCTAATGCTTTAATCCATGCATTCAACTTCCCTCTCATAATCTCACAGACATTAAAGTGCAACCTAAACAGTGACTATCAAATTATTTCTATTAATAACCTCTGATTCAGCCTGAATACAGTCATAATGTCAAAGAGTATTATTACAGAGATCTTATTTCAAATACAATATTTCAGGTCCATCCCTTATTTTATAATTTGTAATAATACTGATATTTGGAAGAAAAAAGCTTAGAAAATTGGCCTTAAAGTTATTATTATGAGGTTGATACTTTTTATTTTTTTGTTTTTAATTATTGTTCTTATTCAAGAATTAAGATCTAATTCAAAAGTGTACATTTTCTACAATAAAAAACATCAAAATTATTAAATATTAATAAGATATTATATATATTTTTCATTGCTATAAGGTAAAAGAGAAACAATGGCTAACCACAAGACATTTTAAATAATATTTGCCATAGATTTGCCATATTTGCTGTTTTTTTGCCATATTTAACTGTACACGATTTAAAGGGTTTGGGGTGTGAAGGGTTTTTTGTTTTTCTTGTACAGTTTCTTTCACCACTAATTTGTTTCATTTCTTTTATAGCCTTCAACTTCCCGATCATTCAGTCCACTTGCCTCTGGAGGTGGTAAGTACAGAGATGGAAGATGAACCACACTGTTGCTAATTTAGGAATAATTATTTAGTTTCATTTTAAAAATTGTGTTTACCAAGGTTATTAACGAATATTTTTTCCTGCAGTGTCTTCAAGCTCCTCCCCCAGCAGCCCCAGTCGAGGCTCCTCCCCCAGCACTCTGTCCACTACATCCAGTCCACTGACCTCACAAGCAATCAACCAGACGTTCAACTCCACAGGGTAAAACATTGTCAAAACCTATACCTTAAAAATAATATGCTTTTTAATTCATTAAAATCATACACCCTAACAACATATACAGTTAAGTTTGCCTTATAATTTATACACTTACAAAAGTTTATATTTTTAAATTACTGTTGCGCTTTAGAAGCTACATTATATTTTTATGTTTTTTACTAGATTAAATAATAAAGTTTACACCGATCGTTCTGTTTAAAGGTTTACTTTACTCTTGGTTTTTGGTGTATTGCTATTCTAATTATCAATGAATGTTGTGTATGTGTCTCTCAGTTGTTCTAATTGTTTCACTGCTGAAGATAAAGCAAGGACTCTATGCACAACTATCACAAAATATACAAACAGTTATTGATCATAAAGCTACACATTATGACAAGCACTAAACTTTTGAACAGAATCATTTGTTTAAATTCAGTTATTTTGTCTTACTGAACATATGTAAATATCTGTTATGTGAAATTTCTTAATCAGGACAGTACTAAAAAGTTATGAACTTGTCTCTATTAAATCTCCAGGAAATGAAGAGTTCCCTCAAAAATGAAAAATGTTTTTCTTGTGGAACACAAAGAAAGTTATCTAGTAGAATGTCTAGGATGCTCTTTTCCATGCAATGAGTAGTTCCTAATGACCACTGGTCACCATTGACTTTCATTGTATGGAAAATAGGCTAATACAGTAGCGTGGACTCTCTGATATACGGCTTGTGTTTTTTCAGAGAAATAACCATTAACAGTGTTTAAAAACATAAGTGTTTTGAGCAACATGAGGGTTAACAAAGTAGATGAATTTTCTTGCTTGGATGAACTATCCCTATTGCTAATAGCATATATTAAACGTTCTGTTATCGTATGTTTATGTAGTTAGAGTGCCAGTAAAGACTGTATATAAAGAATTTCTTTCTTTCTTAGATCCTGGTATCGCTGGAATACCTCATATCACCATTGAGGATTTCTGAAAAGCTACATACATCCTGAGGCAACTACCACTCGCCACAGAACTTACCAGACAGTTTACTGTGTAAGAATGGAAAAATAGATTTGAAAATGTTTACAACCAGCACTGGATGCAGAATGCGGGAACCACTGTTCTGGTCAAAAGGTTCTAAAGTTCAAAGGGCTTGTGAATAGAGCTTCATTGCTAATTGCTAAGGCAAAATGCACTAATATGTAATAGCACATTGTTTAGTTATGCAATCTTACTATGAATAATATGACAGAAACATTTTCAGGAGTAAGAACAATAATGCAGAACCTTTCATGAGTACAGAACCCTGTTTTACCCTGTGCAAAATCTGTGTGTGGTTTTGTTGAAGAGAAAGTTTCAAATCTGGCTATTTGCATCAACAATGAAGATATGCAAAACTACACACACCAAAAACATATTTTTAGAGACCATTGATATGTGTGTACATTGTTTACATGTTGCTTTATTAGAAACATTTGTCATTGTTATTATCAGTCATGTGTAACGCAATAACTTTACAATGAAGGTGTACATTGACCATTTTAGATCTTAGCATGCAGCAGTTACATGGCCCAACATCCCAACAGCTCTTTCTAATGTAAGCACTAATTCTTAGACAACACTTAGGGGGCCTTTTTGGTAAATATACACATGACAATACAGTTTACAGTTCTTTATATATATTTCTGGCATGCACCTACCTTTGTGTTTCTGACTATTGCCATTTTTTTTATCCAAAGCATTTGAAGTTCCTTGAGTTTCATGTTTTTTGCTTTTATGTATGATTAAAATTATTATCCATATATTGTTTGTTTGATTGGTTCTTTGAAATTTTGTGAATAACACTTTTATATTTCACTGTTTGACTTTTATTAAAACTGAAAAAAAAAACATTTGCCGCTTACTATTATAATTCAACCATAATGCTTAACAGTCAGAAGCTGTATTTAACATACTGCATAGGGAACACTGTACTCTATACCGTCTTCTATTAAAAATGTATTTAATATTATGCATGGATAAATATTCCAACAGTGATATGCACTGTCACATAAACTCATCACATTGCATGATTACCTTATTACAATTATTGTCATGGCAAACGTGCCATTTTTAATCATCTGTAAAAATGATGTTAGGCCCACCTTTAGGGGTCCAATCAGATAATGAATTAAAAAAATTAACCGTAGTCAGGGCACCCTGGGGATGACTGACTGAGATGCAAGCACCGATGATGGAGACCCAGGTGGATCCAATGGGCATTTTCACAGTGTGAGGAATAGCTAAAAATTGAGCTGTTTACAGTCAATTTACTCAATTACTGAACTTACTTAATTACTTAACTAATGTTGCTATTGGTTGTTGAAATTATAGACATTATGTCAAATATTAAAAGTGAAATTAATCAGACTACACCTTGGGTTTTAGAGCTGTCCTGGCCGAGAACCAGACGTTTTGAGCATCATCCCTATGTGGACACGCAAAGCATAATGGGTATCAAAGCCGCTTAAAGCCAAGCCTGCAATCATGACTAAAAAGTGTATAACACAGGAATCAGACCGGAAGAAAGCCAGAGGCCATTATTTTTTAATGGATGTCAATGGAGAAATTTTACTATGATGCATAAACTACTTTAGGAAATAGCGTATTATTAAATGAGTAGACATCCTGTCCGTCAATCTTCAACATGTTTTACATTAAACAATACCTTTCTTGGGTAGGTTTTATGATTAGGACACTATTTTATAAGAGAAGGCAGAGTTGTGCCAGGTGGGATACATTTACGGCATCACCACCAGTAAACATGTAATTACTATTTATTAAAAAATGTTGTGTAATATTATCTGTATTGTATATTGTAAGGTATATACAAAGTATCTATGTTTTCTTTGTTTGGCTTTCAGGTTTGATCAATTAAATTAAGATTTTAATTGAAATGACTATTATGACGGCTGTGACGCGTTTTAATGAATAGGCAATAAAATAACAAAACATAATAAATAAAAAAGATGTATTGTTTCATTGACTTCCAGATTTTACAATCACATTTTAATGACTAATACCACTGCTATGTATGGACAATGACGCCGTTTTTAATGAGCAAAATAAAATCTAATCTTATATTGTGGCAAGAAACTGTGCAACGTAAACTGTAATTGACTGTCATAAATTACATACTACTGATTTTGATTCATGCATGCGTTGTTTTCCAGTCCAGTAGGTGGCGGTAGTGCGCCACAAGATGGTTTGTTAACAGTACAACACTAAAAGAAGAAGCAAAAGAACCCTGAAAAACACAAGGCAAATGGGTGCGTTTTACTGTTCAGTCTGCAGAAAAACGGATTTTTCTGGAAAAGGACACATCTATGGAAAAAGCCACCAAAGCAAACTCAAAGTCGTTATTGTCAAGTTCATGGAGAAGGTACGTTTGCCCCTTAGATAAGCAGTCCTTCTGAATAGTAAAGGCATATTGACAAATGTAGTTACGTAAATGCGTCTTAAAAACACTACCACGATGCTGTTCGATCTTTACTCAGTAAATAACCAGTTCTCATTCTGAGTTAATTTTCCAGTTGCTGTTACAATTACTTTTACATTGTACCGTCTTACAGTGATGGTTTCAGCCGTCATAACATGGTGCTTTGATATATATCATGAATAAATACCATACGCACGTACCATAATATGTAAATTGTACCAAAGCTATCATACATTAAAGTTTACCATGTTAGGGTATTAATGTGTGTGATGCATAAATTACATTTAGGCATTTGGTAGACGCTTTTATCCAAAGCGACTTACATTGCATTTTACTACACATTAATCACTATACATTGAGTATGTGCAATCCCTGGGATCGAACCCATGACCTTGGCGTTGTTAACGCCATGCTCTAACCACTGAGCTACAGGAAAGCTCGTCAGAAATTATGCTCGTGGTTCAAATAGTTAACACCACAATTATCAATCTTTCCTATTGTCTCTGATTATAATAATGTGACATCACTCCCTCTGCAGGTTAAAGAAGCACGACGTGTCATTAAAAGTCCTCAAGTGGAGAAATACAGTCCTGATCATGATGTTACGTTCTGGTGTTACTGTTGCGGGCTGGAGGTGCAGAAACACGTGACTGACAGTAACGTCACTGTACTGCATGGTGGACTGCTGGAGCACATGAGCACGTAAGATCACACGTTAAAACCTTTGAGAAACACATGCAGAGTTTTCATTGAATGAACTCTGAGCTTCTTATTTCAGCCCAGAACACCGGAAAAACACACACAAGTTCTGGTGGGAGAATAAAGCAGATCCCAAACTGAGAGACAAGTTCATTATAACACAGGAGGAAACTGAGAGGTAACATGCTTCATATTTGTGTAAAACAGTTGCATAAAAATACAGTGGAGATGTCTTGAGTCTAACTTATTAATAGGTGACAGAACAAATGGAACATAAGTTTTATTTAGTAATTAAAAAAACGTAAAACTCACTTGACCAGCATGTTCTTGCCCTGATTTTTGAGTATTTCCTCCTTTATTTAGAAAACAAAAATTACATGTCACCAGACAAACAAGCCTTTGGTGAGCAGCAGCTAACAGTATATAATACAGTCTAGCCTACAGGCGTACCGATCTTATTGTTTGCTGACTGCTAAGGTGGAATAGGAACATAAACTTATAAAAATAATAATAATAACAAATATAGCTGCAAGCAGTGATGACGGGCCCAAGCACGTTAGCGACCTGGTGCTTCTTAGAAAACTATACGTAGTTATCACATGCATTTAATTGCATGAAAATAATTGAGGACTATTTTAAAGTCTGTTCTAAGTCTTTTTTAAGTGACCAAGTTCCTGATTTTTGTAAGGGAATTGATTGCAGCAGTCCAATAAAGTGTTGTTATTTTTTTGCAGATTCAAGTCAGAAGTTTCCAAGGCCCTTGAACTGTATGAGGAAAAAGAGGATGTGTTTCTTAAAGAGGCAAATATGCTTTCTAGTTTCTTTTTAGTCCTTCTATACTTTAAAAAAACAAATTTTTAAATTTAAGTAAAAATTGTTCTGTTTTGTCATCTGTAGCAAGCTGCTGTCATTCGATCTCAGGAACATCACAGACTGGAAGTCCTTAAGTCGTTAACAGAGGTTTGTTTTCCTGGGATGATCCATGTGTATCCATATTTCAGAAGTCATCTGAGAAAATAAATTTTATTTAAGAAATGTTTTTTTTAAAAAGTAAAGGTTGTGACTTGCCTTGTCACTAAACCATTTTGAAAGCAGCCTGTATTTGTGAAACGAACTCACTTGTTGAGGAAATGATGCTAAAAATGTACAGACTGTTATTGTTAACTTTTCCTGACAAACTCAGCCTGATCCAGCACTGGTACAGCCTGCTGAACTGGACCAAGACAATGATAAACACACAGCCAGGTAAAATAATTACATGTATGTTTAGTTGTATGAATTGTACCACTACATACTGCATTTTTTTTCAATTATTTAAAAAATTAAGAAATCTGTTATTATTGAATATCCCCCCAATTGTCAGAATTTGTACCTGATAACATACTTGGCATAACAACGGAAATGTATATTATAAAAATAACATTTTCATATTATATAATATAAAACACTAGGAAATGTCTTGATTTTTAGTTTTAGCTCAATTTTAATGCATGTTATGTCAAGCAGTGTTACGTTTTTTAATCTGAGGCCATGTTAGAAGTTTAAGTCCCCCCATGTGCCTTAAACGAGAAACACGGATCTAAAGCATGAGTTTATGTTTGATAAGTTACTACAGTTACTCTTATGAAATGGAGCCCCAGCCAGGGCCAAGCCATGAGGATCTTACATCTCACAGTAAATGGGTGGAACCAGGACTTGGCTTAACCTTCATTGGTCACCAGGTAATCTCTGACACTATATGCATGCAGTAATTATTTAATTAATTTGCTCAGACACAAGTTTGATTTGCCATTTGTTTCCGTTACTTGCAGGATTCTTCCAGCAGTGGAAATGTTTACACTGGTGAGTTACACATTTTGTTTGATTTTTGAGAAGATACTGAGCATAAGGACTGAGTTGTGTTGAATTGTAGGAGCTGTACCGCCATGGTTACTGGAGGACACTGATGAGGCTACAGGCAGCAGCCAGCAGGAAATAGGCCCTTCACTTCAAGGGTTTCTTAAACACAGTATGTACTTCATTTTCATGACACTTTTGGGTGCTGAGCATTATAAAATAGAATACAAGGGTTCAAAATAGAATACAAGGGTGCTGCTTACTGAATACTGCAAATTATTAGTGTATACTAAGTGTTTAAATAATATGTGAAACATTAGGCATTACGTAAATGTTTCAAACATGCAAACATTTTTTTTAAACAATCTTTTGAAGTGAGAAAAATATATTCAGTCTGTAAAGAGACTAAGAATTGTGGTTGAAATTTTAAGTTTTAATTTGTCACTTGTAAGTGAAATGTTTGAGTGCATTGCACTCTGGTAAACAGTAATGCATGCAGTGTGATCAGTTGTGTGCTGCACATTTTGTGTAATAATAGGTCATTATAAATTTCCTATGCATATAGCAAATTTGCATGCCGTGCACAGTGTATGTACTGTGAAAACAGTGTTTTTATTAAATAGTATGGTATCTTGCTGTTCTAAGTGTAGTAATTGACTGGCCTTACAACTTAAAAGTAAGGTTTTACAGGTCCGGTAAACCACCCAAGTAAACTGCCCAGTGCTTGTGTTTTAGTTGAGCATTTAACACTAACAATTTTCTATGTCCTCTACAGAGGAAAATGAGAAGCTCAAAAAGCTTCCACCCGGTCGCGTGGGGGCAAACTTTGACCACAGCTCGCATACTGATGCCAACTGGCTGCCATCTTTTGGACGTGTGTGGAATAGCGGCAGGCGCTGGCAGTCTAGGTGAGCTTTTCTTTCCAAAATATTTTTATTCTAAGTTTTTCATTGTTATTGACATTTTTTTTATTTCTCAGGCATCAGTTCAGAGAAGAGGAGGCAAAAACCAGGAAAAAGAGAAAGTGGAAAGATGATGGAAAAGTTACAAAGAAACAAAAGGACCTTAGCAATGGAGATGCATGAGTGCAAATAGTATAAACATGAACAGTCATTACAGTCGCAAACATATTACAGTTAGCACTGTGTGCTCTTGTTGTGCTTTGCATTTAAATCTTCTAAAGAAACAATTTAATGTCCCCTCAGACATGCTATATTTAAAAAGGAGAGAAATTGCCATTTGGTGTGATTTCCTGTAAAGTATTACTTTTCTCATATTGAGAATTACTTAAGAGCATTATTTGAGTTACTAGGAATTACTATTTAAAGATGGGATTAATGTTATACCGTTTTGCTCATTGTACATTAGTACAGGTGTTTTGAAGTGGTACGTTTGGACAAGAAATTCACTTGTGTTTCCAGTTTATTGAATAAATTTGCTACTAATAAAGTTGTATATTTTCTTTTAGGTCATAATGCAAAACAAAACATTCTTCCCACAATCTCAAAAGATAAATGTCAAAATAAAGACACGATGTACAATATCATCTTTTTAAACCTTTAAAAAAAATTGTCAGATTCAATAGAATCTTGTCTATTAGAGCTATTTATGTTTGCAATGGTAAGCCATGACCATATTAACAATGCTCAATAATACTTAATAATTAAAACATCCAGACAGAATCATTTAAATACAGATTACAATAATATTAAAGAATACCTTGCAGTCTTATTTAAGTTTCTGTTAAAATACATGATTCGAAAATACATGACACTTCGGATTCGAAGATCGATTGTTTAGCTTTCTTTACCATACATACCAATAGAATCTCCAGATCTGATCTCCATTCTGTCCGTCACTGTCTGTGCATAGCTGGTATACAGCATAAGAGTTGTATGAGGACTTCACTGAAGCTTGAGAAGTGGGCTACAACATTACCTGTGCCTTGTAGGTTTGTCACAGCAATCATATCAGAATGGGCTGACATGGTGGGTAGCAGGTGCACTACCTTTTCTCATGTGTGTCTGGTGTACTTGATTGTAATTGATATCTATATCCTGAAAGTAATCAGAAGTATTACTTTGGAACATAACAACATGCCAAACAGGTGAGTTTTTAAATATTAGAAGACATATTATATTATATTATAATATTATAAAGACTTTATAATTATTTTGCATGTGCTTACATTTATTCATTTAGCTGACGCTTTTATCCAAAGCAACTAACAAAAGACGAGAGCATTTAAACATTTTGCCTTAAGAGCCAACAAGCCGAGTCTACAACGCTACATTTACAAGCGGATATTCTGCTACTAGAGACAAGATGAATAGAACGTTTTTTTTTTGTAGGAAAGCATATCAGAGCATTAGAGATTAGTCAGGTGTCTGCGAAACAAGTGTGTTTTGAAGGTTGTTATGGTCTCAGCAGCTCGGATGGAGGCTGGGAGTTCATTCCACCACAAAGGAACAGAATAGGTGAATGTTTTAGAGAGTGATCTGGTACCTCGTTGTGGGGGAACGATTAGACGTCACTCATTAACTGACCGCAGCTGGTGGGAGGGGATATATGTCTGGAGAAGTGACTTGAGGTAGGAGGGAGAGGTACCGGTGATTGTCCTAAAGGCATGTGTCTCGGCATAGGCCTTGGTTCCCAGAGCCTGTGCCTCTCTCAGCAGCCACTCCCTGGCTGATTACACTAGGGAAGGACCTTCTTTCCCAGAGGCAGGGCACAATATGGCACTCTAGGCCAGACCTGTAAAACCTCCATGTCCTCTGGAAGCTCCATCCCTGTGGGGAAGACCCACAGACATGCCCTATCGGATCTGTGCTAACATTCCTACAGGAGAAGATGGAGAGAGAGTTGTTTTCTCTATCCTGAAGGTGCATATGGCTGCTGTTGCAGCATATCATGTTTCACTAGATGGGAAGTCATTAGGCAAGCATGATCTGAGATTCCTTAAAGGTGTCATGGGGTTGAATCCTCCAAGGATGTACCCAATACCCTCTTGGGATCTCTCATTGGTTGGTGTGGCCCTTAGAAGAACTGACCACTGATAGCCGGATATGTCTCGGCTCCTCAGTACAAATCTGAATGAGTGGTGCATGCCATCTTCCTTTTATACCCGGATGACCAGGGTGGGAAATGACATGCCAAGTCCTATTCGCATTGTATTTTAAAGCCAATTCTCAATGGCATTTTCTGATAAAAAGCAGAGTGATTGGTCTCCCAAGGTCAGTACATTGATCCAACATCACATTCCCTCCATCAGGAAATGGAGGTTACAGATGTAATTGGAACAGATAGATGTGGAAACCAAGATGTTTTGCTAAGGGTAATTAGCAAGTTTTTTGTTTATGGGATAAAAGTACTCTTGTTGTTGGGGCAACAACATTTATAGTTCTGGGCATTTAAAGTTTATGGTTAAAGTTTAAGTCTAACTTTACAGTAGATCTTTTTTCAACATTGTGTTAAATTGGATGTTAGAAACCTAAAAATGTACCTAAACCATGCATTTGTAAATGCGGACATTTAGTTAAAGAACAATAATAAGATATATGTTTCTAGTGTTTCAAGACAAGTACTAAAAAGCATTGAAAACTGACTTAATTGACTTAATTGAATCTTAGGAGCATCTTGGACATCCAGCATGCCTTGCTGTAAAATTAAATGAACATGATCAAGTTGAACATATTCAAGAGATGGAAAATGCTGTGTTTTATGTTCGATTTTATGTTTACAAATGGTCCTTCTTTAAATTTTACCTGCGATGCCTATCAGCACATGTTGCACTTTAGATGCTGGTTCCCAGCATAAGATGTTGGTCTGCGATTGTCCCCACTAGGCTTTTAATTACCATCAATAGTTTCTTAGTCAGTCAGTTTTGCCAGAAAATCCATGCTGGTTGACCAGCATGTCTTGCAGGTGAACAGCATGGTTATGGTGGTGCACCAGCTAGACCAACAGCAACACCAAAGCTGCTTCTTTCAGCAAGGTAAGTGAAGATACTAGTTCATTTAAAAAATACATATTTGACTGAAGGCACTTGCTGTAATCTAACACCATAACAAAAACCATATCTTAGGAAAGAATGTTTCTCATGAAGAGCACTGCTGTCAGTTGTTGTAGAGAGCAATGGGACCAATGTTCTTGGCCAGACTACTGATGTAACTATTTATGTCTTGCTAATGTCATTTAACCCCAGTGCAGAATCATGCTAAGGCCACATAATTCACATGGTCCTGCCTATAAAAGATAGCAAGCTCATAAAAGGAGCGAGTATACAGTATTTTTAGGTTATAAATTGTTTCATGTTTCAAATGTTCCAGTTGTTGTTTCATTTTTTTCATCTTTTACATTTATTACATTATATATTGTTATCAACTTGTCTACTTCAGACAATTACACAAACAGCAGACTGGATCTGCTTAATAGCCAACGCTTCAATTTTCTACCTTAGTATACTCTTCTTGTTTAATCCTAACCATCAAAAGTTAACAAAATTAACATGCAGCACACGGTGCCAGGTCTTTACACAAATCTACATAAAAGATTGGACCAGATGAGATTTTAAGCATTACTTTAGATCTGCACTGTGTTTTGGATCGATCTATATTTTCTTTGTTGAATGCTGTTGTTTTTTTATTGTTTTTCTTTTAAGACACACTTCAGTACTTTGTGTTTACCAGTAGAGGCCAGCAGAGACCACTGCTTATCAAATGAATCTTACTTTTCACAGCTTTAAATAACTTTTTATTTATATTTTTTATACCACCACCTTTTAGGATTCTGGCCCCATTAATATGCATGCCACTACAGTGATAAATGTAATGCCCAAAGAAACAAGACCTATGAGAGCTAGATTAGTGTTTATAGATTAATATAGATTACACCGATTAATATAGATTAATCAAATAATAAATGAAGACAAGTTGTTATGTCTAATTTAATAACTAAAACCTAGATAAAAAGTGCTGTATTCTAAGCAACACAAACTATAGCTGATATTATTTGAAGTAGAATAGTTAAAAATAACATATTACATCATTTGTCTCTTAACGCAGACGTAATAACATTTTCTGTGCTATAGACACCAGCAAGTATAAGGACTGTACCAATGAAAAGAAGAAACTCTGGTGACGTCCTCATCCATCACACAGTGGAACATATTGCTTACTAGTGGCATAATGGGTTTTGGGTAACTTTAGTTACATGTTCCTCTGGACTGGCAGACTGTAACAATGGTGGTGGAGGCCCTGGTCCACACATCTTTGTGATAAGGTAGAGGAGAGTGGCCATGATCTGGTTTCACTCCATCCTGCTGCTGTTGATTGACATCTTTGAATGAAGCTTTTGCTGCAAGGCTCCAGTTTAATTAAAGCATTTACTCAGCTTCACAGAGATCTGCGGAGGGGTCTGTTGATAAATAGTGAATGAAGTTCATCTGCCGGTGTCCAGTGGACTTGACAGTGGCAAGGTCCTATTAGACAACTATTGTTAACGTGTTTTTGGTGATAATTAGTTTTTTTTTTCTTAAGTAGGATAGTTTCAAAAAAGCATTTAAGCATGCACCTTATAAAGTTGGTGAGCAAATGTGCAGAGCAGAACAGCTACTTTGGAAGTGTTAAATCTATAACAGTCTATAACAGTAATTTATTTAACATTTTGGCTGTTTTTCTTGTCACAGTTCCATGTGTGAGATTTCACACAGCACTGACTCTCAGGTGTCAGGGTGGCACTGTTAGAGCAGTAGGAGAAGGGGGTGAGATCAGCTCTTTATCCACTGGTTCTGATATCAGGGTGTCAGGCTACCTGTGTGGGCTCACAGAGGTGTGATAAAGTCACTGGTAATCCACCTGCTTGCTGGTGTGACCCCTGAACTTCATAGCACAGCGAGCTCTCTGTGGATGCTCTGACTGAGTATCCCTGATTCTGTAGCTTTGAAGTAAAGCACTCTTGCAGGATGCTGCTGTCACATGTTAGTCTGATGTTTTGGTGATTAAACCGCCGGAGGAAAGGAACACTTAATGTAGACTTTGCTATCTGCATTCCAGGGCCACTGCTGGCCAACAACAATGTGTGTCCATACCTAGAGTGGTGAAAAAGTCCCAGAAAATGGGCTGAGGGGTGGAGGGCAGCGTCAGGTAACAGATACCCTTCTGTCACCTGTTCTTTACACTACCACTGACAACAAGGACCACCATTCACAACGCACCCCGCTTTTCTACACCCAGACTATGAATAAGTAATCATTCCATCCAAGAGGTGGGCAGAGAACTTGGACCTGACTATTTCATGTGACAGTCGTAAGTAACACAATCTCCCCCATCATGAGCAACTGGAGCCAGAGAGGTCTGCTTCTTTAGTCCGCTTGTAATCCTACCTGGAGCTCTCGTCCACTTTGTTTAACTTGTGCATCAGGCCGGTTCTTTATTCCAGTGAGTGGCAGCTCCGATGGCTCACTTTCACCTCTTTACTATGGCACATTGTAATATTTAATAGCAAACAACCTTAGGAGGAACACAGGTAACTGTACCCTGGGCTGTCCACTAAAAAAAGGAGACTTTGATATTTTATGTTTTAGCACAACACAAAGCTCAACAATTGTTTTGTGGAATCAGTATTATCGTTTCCCACCTAATATGTAAGTTCAAACCAAGCATCAGAAAGGTAAAGAAAGCTAACTCTAGTGATAGTGAATGTAGAATGGTTTAGTTGCAAATGGGCTGCTTTGAGTATTGGCTGATGAATTTTCTCCTGGGATTTTTATACACAACCATCTTCAGGGTTTACAGAGAATGGTCCAAAAAGGCAAAATATCCAGTGAATAACAGTTCTGTAAGTAAAAATAAGGTCAGAGGAGAATGGCCAGAGTGGTTCAAGCTGATAGAAAAGCAACAGTAACTCAAATAACCATATTTTACAAACTAGGTTTGCAGAAGAGCTTGTCTGAACACACAACACACAGAATCTTAAAACAGATGGTACCATTCCTGTCAGCTATCAATAGGAAAGTGAGGGTACAGTGGGCTTGGGCTCACCAAAATTGGACAATAGAGGGCTGGAAAAACGTTGACTGGTCTCGATTTGTGCTGCAACTTTCAGATGGTGGGTTGGAACAAGTTAAACCACAGTTCAGATAGCAAAAGTGGATCCAACCTGGTACTAACAAAGTGGTTCTAAAAAATGGGTTTATATTTAGGGGCCTTGGGTTTGGATGTAAGTCTGAATGGGGATATCTGGGTCTTAAAAGGTTGGATCACTGATCTATTAAATGCCTTTCTTCATACTTGTGTGGCCACAGCATGAACAAACTTGTTTGCATACTTTGGTCTAATGCAAACATGTCAGTCGATGAATGGTCAAACTGGATCTGTGTGTGAATAGAAAACCAATGTTTGTGTGAAGAAAGAGGTTTTGCTGTGATTTTTTTATTCTCTCACAATAATGTTTGCAAGGATTCTCTCAGCACAATATATAACACATCAATCGTTGCTTTGAATAAATGATTAAATATTTTCTTTTCCCTCACCTGTAGGTAAATACACCACACACAGAGAAGTGGCATATTAACAAATACAAGGACATGTAATGAGGAAATAAATGTACAGTATACACATCCTAAACATGTGCATGTGATCGTCATTACTTCATTCCACATAACATACCAATAATAAACACAATACACATTTGTATGTTATTTCTCACTAGATATTAAAACTGTAAATTTCACAGGAAAAACAAAGTGCAATTTCACTATATTTAAAAGAAAAATTTCACCTGGTATACTATATTCCACCCACAGCAGATGTAACAAGTGCAGAGCTAACGTATCTTCAACAGAAGATGAACCATCAAAATACAATAGCTGCCAAAGTTTCATTTGGATCCGCCTCTACACACTACACACTACACCTTCAGCTTCACACTGATAAATACTGCAGGCAGCAATGTTGTGCATCAATTATTCACCATCTTTCCAGCTGCTGGTCTTGCAGGTCAAAATTACCTGTGAAATGAGACACTGTTTTAATTATCTAATTATTTTATAATGTGGGATGTAACTTAGGCAAATTATTATTTTTAGGCAATACTTGTTTTCATCTACTAATGCAAGTATTACTCTTCAGGATAACAGAGAAATGTTTTAAAAGACTTTGAACTGAACTTAAGGCACTGTGCTATTTTCTTACTTTTCTTGGCTGTATTATTTAAATCATAAAGCTCTCAAACTATAAAAAGATGAGCTTCACTTGGAGAACTCATTATTTTTTCTCAACTTTAACAATGCAAGAACAAGCAGAGCATTCAAGCACTGCCAAAAGAAGTTTTATGCTGACTGTAAGAGGAGCTTGTTCTTGACCTCTTCTGCATTTCCAATCCAGTGAAGATGCTTTTTTGATTGCTCAGGAATGCTCAGTGAAGAGGAAAGTCCACATTGCTTAGACTGAAGGGCAGATCGACAGAATCCAGAGGCCTTCCTAACAAAGGCAAGATTGGTGTAAACTTGCATGAGTGGACCCTTTAAAGTGTCTCATAGTCAACAAAATTTTTTAAGCCAGACAATCTGAGGCCTAAAAAACATATTTTATCTGACATTTCAGCTCAGCCCCTACCAGCTTGGGGTCTCACATAAATACAGATCATTGAGTGCTGCTTTCTAATAGAATCTGGATGATATAATCTCTTGAGCTACTGGCCTTTTCCTTTGGTCAGTGGATCCTTCACACCAGACACTACCAGCCTCTTAATTATAGAAATGCTTCTGTCAGAAACATTGTTGTTACGCTGGCTGAAACTCTCTTTACATCAATCACTAAGTGGTTGGTAGTGGTCTAAATGCATTATTATAAATACATAGCTGTATACATGACCATAAAATGTTGATCCAATCATTGCATTCTATCGTTAGTTAACAATATAATATGATGGCCAGTTAAGAGACCTGCCACACTCCCATCTTTATGCATCAAACAAGCCTTTTTTATTTATTCAGAAATTAAGCATAGGATTATCATATGGAAAATTTAACAATGTGTGGAAGTGATCGGCATTTGATGCCAACTACTTAAGTTGTAAGCAAGTAAACATTGACCATTAGATATCCCAAAGGCAAAATGTTTCCTAAAAGTAATATAAAGTACACGAGGACAGAAGATAAGAATGGAGCAAAGCTATTGTTAAAAAAGGACCAGCTGAAGAACATAAAATTCCTTTAGCACAGCCAAAGACCGCCATCACAGTGTTAAAATGTTAAGATGTATGATTTCTCCACCATCTGTAAAGAAAAACAATTTTGTGTGCTTTGAAGAATTCGGGCCAAACCAGTGAGCTTTCAATTTCTGTTTAGTGTTCTGTATCCTAGAGGTACACAGAAATAAAGAAAAAAGCTTTACCTCGAAAAACTTCAAGAGACGACTCTATCTAAAGCACTGGGTGGTCAATGGTGCATCCAGTCAAAAGCCCTTAAGTTTAAAATGCAAGATCACAACAAACACCCAACGGCTGCTATTCACAATCATTAAAAAATTTTGCACTCCAAATGTGCAAATTTTCAGCTGATAGTTACATCATCATATTGCATTCAACTAGTAATACAGGGAAGGAATCAGTTGCACTAACTGAAACACTTCCAATGTTTATTACAGATTTAAAAATTATTTAAAAAAATCAGTAAGCCTATAACCGGGGGACGCATACATCTACAATTTGTATTGTGTTAAATAAAGAAGCAGGTATAACTCATATAACTCACATATGCTGAAGCTAGACTTGGGCTGGCAGAATTAGGATCTCTGTATTAAACTGCAAATTATCCTTGTCACAGATAAATTGCTGGTTAATTGAGTTGGTTATTACATATGGAGTTGTTGTCTGCTGGTACTAAATTCTATTCTTGTGCTTTAGGCTTGCTGTCAACTATAGAAGGGCTTGGGGAGGATAATCAACTTCGCAACCCTCAACCCTCCCCTATCCTGGTAATTAAGAGATTAGTTGGGCAAATTACAAATTAAAAAGATAATTTAGCTAAGCTGTTTAATCTTTGATACAATATGGGGTAATCTTATCTTAGATAAGCTTATATCCAAATGTGACCAACTCTCAGAGGACATAGTTTTTAGCAAGTCAGCAAATGTTTCAGATTGACTCTGTATGCAACAGTTTTTAAGGGTTCCTACAGGAATCCTTTTCAGCCGATCCTTTTTAAAAAGCTTTAAACTAGCAAAGCATGACTCTAATAAACTCTCTAGACAAATAATCAGAAATATTATTAGGGTATACATTAACCTTCTCATTTTAGTTTAGTCATGTTTAGTCATGCAGAATGCTAAAGACATGCTAACCTATTTGTTTTCGATGGATAACAAAAAGAGCGATCGTAAGGAAATGCCATTTTCAGTTTTATTAGATTGATAAAAGTCCTATAAATCCATTTTATGTGCCCATTTTATTTATAGTCACAACCAATTCATCTAAGATATTCTGAAACACAACCATACATATTGTGGTGACCAAAACTTTTAATGCTGTTTTAGAAATATTTACCATAATTTTTATGCAATTTTGCAGTTTTTTACAGTTATTAAGAAGTTTAATATGGCTACATTTAAACATTAAGGATCATTCTGTTTTTAGACTTGGCTAATGTAACAAATTTGTGTATGATTAGTTGATAGCTTCCAACTGTCTTTGTCTTAATTACTTATTAAATTACTTGCTTAGCAATGTTCTGGTATTGTTCACAAACACATGCATGTTCCACATGCAAATAAACACACTGCAAACAAATAAACATACACATACAAATAAACACACTGCATACACCTGACGTGTTTATTATACAGTCAATATAATGGATAACGTCAGGCACAGTCATATAATGTAAATATTGATTAACATTTCAACAGGCCTGGCTCCAGCTATGAGACATAAGGTGGGCCAGAGTTGAGGGATTAAATTTTAATATTCTGTTTAATATAATTTTTTTTAATTATGAATTTTTTATTAAATCTGCACTCCTGGTGGTGTCTGGTTTCTCCCAAGGTTTTCTTCACATTAATATCGTTAATTATTAATATAGACGATGTGGGGCTTTTTAAGGATGTCTTTCCATTTGTGCATTTCTGGATGGGGTCGCTTCCTGACTTCGTCTGATGGCCACAATCGCTGTGTCACAAGTCTTGGCCACAATCGCTGTGTCACAAGTCTGGGCCAAAAGCATTCTTTTGGCCCAGACGGCGTTCAGGGCCGGGTCGTGCTCTCACTGTGAGAGCATGCCAATCTTGACACTGTGTTTGCAGCTCTCTCGCTTCTCAAAGGATCCCCTTCTGCCACCCCCTCTCCTGGTCCTCATTCTACTGCCCTGACTAAATGCTGTAGAGCCTCTTCGCTGACTGGTGTTCTTCCTGTGGGGAAGACCCCCGTGCCTGCCTGATTAGTACTATGATTTCTTTCTTGCAAGAAAGGCTGGAATGGAGGCTGACCCCTTTCACCCTGAACGTGTATGTGGCCACTATTTCAGCTCAGTACCTGGCAGTGGATAGCAAGTCCATAAGGAGAAACACAAGCTGGTCATCAGGTTCTTAAGGGGCACCCAGAGGTTGAACCCCAGAGGCCACCCCTTTTTTCCTCTTATCCTCTCCAGACCCACTTTAAACTCGGTGGGAGTCGGTTTAGTCTAAGGATCAGTCTCTTAGGACAGCGTTCTTGACCGCACTCACCTCCATCAAAAGGGTTGGGGACCTGCAGGCATTGTCAGTCAATGAAATGTGCCTAAATGTTGGACCTGCTTACTCTCACATTGTCCTGAGACCCAGGCCCAGCTATGTGCCCAAGGTTCCCACCACACCCTTTAAGGACCAGGTGGTAAACCCGCAAGCACTGCTCATGGAGGAGGCAGACCCATCCCTTTCCTTGTTGTGTCTTATTCGCACTCTATGCGTTTATGTGGATCATACACAGAGCTTTAGGAGCTCTGACCAGCTCTTTGTCTGCTTCTAAGGTCAGTAGTTGGCTCACTGAAGAGTAAATGCCATTGCCATGCTCCCTCGCAGTGAGGGCTCACTCGACCAGGAGTTTTGTCGTCATCTAGGCGTTGGCACACGGCGCCTCTTTAGCAGACATCTGTAGAGCTAATGGCTGGGTGACACCTAACACTGTTGCGTGGTTCCACAACCTCAGGGTGGAGCCAGTGTCCTCCCATGTGTTAGGTAATGTGTTAGGGCCCAATAGGTAATGGGAAGAAGTATGTGCTCAGTGTTTCGCCTGCGATGTCTCACCCCTGGGCAGGAGAAACAGGCATCCTTATTCCCTCCGCAGGAGTCCCACAGATGGCAAACCCTGCATATGAGATTCCTCCAGCACCTATCAGCTCATTGTAGGAGCCTCACGCCAAGCCCAGTATTTGTGTGCATGCTCATGTTCAGCTCTTATACTGTGCTACGTGCTTGTATGCAAAGATTCCCCTTAGGTCAACTCATGTGCATATTTTCCACTATAAGGTTTCCCACTTGGTAAACCTGTGTCTTTACCCTGGCGCTCTAATGTTGCCAGTCTCTGCTGACAGTGGCTCAATCCCAGTTAGGTAGGACCTGCACTAAGACCTCCGTCTCATATGTAGCACTACCCCAGTCAGTCCATGTCTTATCTGCACACATCACCTTCCTGCAGGTAGGGTATAGCCGGGCGCTGGGTAGGTTACAAAAGCAGGGAAAAAGTGGAAGAGAAGCACACCCTGACCTGCCCTACCTGCATCCCTAACCCATAACATGAGTAAGCTTGTGGCATTTTCCATTGGAACCTAATACATCAGTACTTTAACGTAACATCGAACATGATTGAAAGGGATTGTCTTGGTTACTTATGTAAACCAGATGATTAATTTGCAGGGGCATTTATTTCCCATTTTCCCATTTGAAAGCTGCACAATTGATCTCTTAACATCGTATCTGCACTATGATGTTCATAATGACAGCATTCGCGAGAGTGCAGAAGTCAGTGAGCACGCTTGAACAAAACTCAGACGTATCAGACAAGTGCATCATGCATGCTGTTTTTCTTTGCAGCTAGAACAACTCAGGACGTGTTGCTGGTGTGCGAACCCTTGTACAGAAAATATGCAGCACTTCTTGTCCAGTGCGTGACTGCATTGTTACTGAATATCTGAATACCGCACTAATTTTGTTAATGTTATGTAATGTGGGATCAGGGTGGGCCAAGCTCCTTTTGCATGTGCGTATTCCTAATTAGTTTGCATATGAGTGTAAGAGGGTTATGCAGTTGTGATAAGGATTGGCTGATCAGAACTCCACAACTGGAAGTCACAAATGGTGTCAATATTTGCTACAGTATGTCCATACAGCTATCATCTTATAATATGTTATTACGTCTCTCTGCTTCAGAGAGTTGGGGTAGACATTTTTTATCCTTTTTTGAATTGATTTCATTTTATTTTAAATTGCCCCAAAATGTACTTTATATATAAAGAGGGGCCCGGTCGAGTCATACCAGCATGACAAATTAAATTGAAAAAAAGGAAAATATTTAATGTCCCTCTTTTGCTTTAATGGCATCATGCATTCAAGCCGACATGCACAAAACCTGATTAAAAACCTGATTCCTCAGTACGCCTTGGCTACTAAAACCTATTTCTAATATATCACCATTATTATATTAAATAGTAGATACAATTCATTAAACATGTATTGTCCTTTAATGACAACATTCCTCAAAATTAAATGTTGTCATTCTCTATGGGTTAAGTTTTCATAATGGTAACCTGTAATCACTGATTATTATATCTTATGTAATGCATTTTCAACCAATTTATTGCATTTTCAAGCATAAAACAATTATGAAGCACAAGCTATAAAATGGTGAAAAATTAACAAATTGCATAGCTACTACATACAAAAACAACTTGCCTTAATAAAAACGCCTTGTCCCAAACTGACCTTCCTGACAAACACATTTGTCCTGAGTCCAACCTTTCTAATGTAGTTGATCCCTTTACATTAAGGCATTTATCGTTTAGACACTTTTATCTAAAATGAAATCACACAAAACATAAACATCAACTTAAATTGGCAGCGTGACAATGTACAGACAAATGCCTTTTGAAGATAATGCGCTCAGATTTCATACAGCATACATTTACATTTGAATAACACAAGCAAATAGTTTTATTCTCACAGCCAGGACAAAATGGAACTCATCTCTCTGGGTGGTCTCAGTAAACAGTAAGAGAGCTGAAGGTTTAATATGTCAAAACATGCTTAGCTGAACTAGTGCTGAGATAAAGATGGACAGCTGTTCATTTAAGGTCTCTGCCAGGATCTCTTGGTCATAGCAAGCACTTCTGAGATGCTTCCTGTATCAATTAATAATAAAGTTACATTTATATTTATGCCTTTAATAGGTGGTTTCATCCAGATCAACAGTGCATTCAGGGCATATATAATCAGTTTTATGCGTTCCCTGCAAGTGTTGTAAATGCATATATATACTTACAGAAGTTCTGTTGTTATTTTATTTCATGTTTTGCTGAATCCAACCTGAATCCAAATTCAAACTAAATTCACAAATGTACTGAATTTTTAATTTAATTTGATTTTTTTAAATTTAATTCTAAATGTAACAACCTTGGGACATTTCATTGTAAATGCCATTTATTCTCTTTCTTAAGTAATAGCAGTTTATTGTGTGCCATTGCACAGAATGAGCAGTTACATTGTTTTTAGGGCATATTGACACTAAAGATTTGTATGTTAAGTTTCATCACCATAAAATATGTTATTGTTATCCTGTGAGATTTCATGCTTTTTGAAAGTCCTTAAAGAGGTTATGCTGTTCATATAACAAAAGAAACTATGACCCGCCTTGTACTAACAACTGACCAGCTTGGATAATTATGATCAAACTGACAACCAGTCACAACACTGTGATATAAACAATACCAGCCCTTTGCTACCCTAAATACAAAGACACCACCTTAAAACCCAACATTATATTTAAATAGACACATACCACTTCAATTAGCAGGAGGGTGGATAAAAGATACTTAGCCCCTGAAAAGAGTCAAAGTTGTATGTTTCTATGCGTCCTGTCATATGACTGGATTACTCTGTGAATGAGGGGAAGGACAATCAGAGCAGGTGGAAAACAACAATACAATCTGTAGCCCTCTAGGCTCAGGGATTTATCATAGCAGATAATAGCACTAGTCCACACACACACACACAACACACACAATGACAGTGCAGGCATACAGGAAACAAGGAAAACCGCCTAGAAAACAAACACAGCTCTTCTCTCCTAGCCTGTCTCCTCTCACAGTGCTTTTACAGAGCAGTGCTTGTTTTGGTAGAGATAATGGACAGACAATTAGAAAAGGCCTCTCCTCACTTCTGGAGCATAAAAGGGCACTCCCATAAACCCACTGATCAAACATGCCTAATGCATTCTGGGTGAGGGACAGTATTTACCTTCTGAGTCCTTTCTGACTGATGTGTCCTCACCAGACTGTGAGACACTTGGAGAGTAAAACAGAGATGCAGAAACTCTATTTGTGTCTGAAAATATCTCTATATAAAATATTTTAGCTAATAATCAGGCAGGCAACACTGTTGTCAGGTTAACCATGAAGGAGCTGCAGCATGAAAGGCAGAAAATGTGATGATGAAAATTGTTTATTTACAAATTATAGTCTTTGTCAAAGATCAATCTGACTTAATCTGACACCAGAAATATAATGCTAGTTAACAGACAACCCCTTATCTCAAGTTCTATTATATAGTTACTCTGAATAAAATGAAAACATTTTATACAACATAAAATTAGATACAACACTAGCATTCCATAGCAAAATAATATTAAAGTAAAATAAATCATACCAAAGAAATAACATAACCAATGTATGGCTGAATGACTAAACTAACACACATGTTGGGTTTATATGTTTATATGGGGACATAGACGTTTGTATTGTTTATAATGTACAAACTGTATATTCTATGCCCTTACACTAACCCTACCTAAAACCTCACCCTTACAGAAACTTTCTGCTATTTTAGATTTTCTATTTTAGAAATGTTTACTTATCTATCTAAATGGGGACATTCCATATACTTCTATTGTTTTTACATACAGCTAGTTATAAACACTATAACCTAACCCTAACCTACACTGTAATCCTAACAGAGAATGTTCTGCACTGCTACAATTTAAAAAACTATCCAATATATTTTTATAGTTTTTACCAATGAGGATGTCCCCAAAAATAGGTTTTGCTCAGATATGCCAGATTTAGCTGACTTTTGGGTACAAATTTGTACTCAAAATATGGTTAGGTAAACCCCACCCCCAAACACTCACACACACACACACACACACACACACACACATACACACACACTGCTAAATCACCCTTCACCATATTCAGATTCTTGCCATCTCAATTGTGTATCCAAGTGTTTGCTTTACTGTATGGGTTTAAAACCTTATTAATGCTGATAGTTTGTGACAAAGGTCTTCAAATTAAAAATCAATGTTAAGCACTTAACAGAAAAATCTAAAGAATGAATTGAAGAAGTGCAATTTGTAGTGTCTCCCAAAAGTCTCCTCGATCCATTCTTTAAATGTCATTTTTCACTAGATTTCATGTGGGTAAATTAGTTACATTATTTGATAGATTTTACTGTGTTTAATGTTAAATGCATAAACGTTTTTCTTTTTTTTAAATAAAACTTTTCTTAAAACATTTTTACATTTTTTATCCCTCAAGTTCCATTCACTTCCTAAGCACCATTATTTTGTAGGTTATATAGAATGTCAACTTAATTCATGCATGTGTTATGGTAATTGCTAAGAGGTGCATCCTAAAGCTGTTGAAATCAGCTTTAGTTTCCACATTTGAGGCTAAAGAATTTAATGAGTGTCCTTCACATAGAGCAACTAAAATATGGCAGCGTGTTTTTTAGTATATGGAATCCAGTGCTGCAACACATCTACTGTCAATAGACCTGTGGCCTCAGACCTGTGTACTTCTATGTATTTCATTCTTCATCCAGCAGTCTCATACCATTGGCCCCATATTTTTATTTTTCCTTTTCTCTCCAATTACCATTGGTTATGCAGTTATGTTGCTGTACATGCTGTATTGAGGTTGATATTAGACAGTTATGTGCTGACCTTCAACTCAATTCCTTTAATTCTGAGTAAAAATGTATTGATTAGACCAAGCTTTGTTATCTACAAAAGGGGGGTCATTTAGCTATTCAGAATGGAATTTCTAGGGATTCACTCAGGTACGGGAGGTAGTTTGGATAATCTGATGGGATAATCTGCACCATCTGACCTGCTTCTCACAGGTGACTTACAATTGTGTAAAGCTTTAAACACACTCAGTCTGGCTCAACTTCACAATAGTTCTGCACTTCCAACAATCCTGCGCGATGACTGGTTGGATTACATGACCATGCACCGAACTTTGTTAAATAAACTTTATTTAAATTCTAAATGCATTGACCTCACTTATTAACATATATAGTGGCCACAGAAAGTATACTGAAATGTATTCATGTCTTTAACATGATAAAGAATCAATGACGCTAGATCTTATCTCAGAACTATCCCAATTTTCCAAAAGCAAATAAGCACACTTCAAAATGCCACAGACCATTTTAACTTTAATATTTTTGAAATACCTTTTCAGGTTTATTGGTATTTAACTAGACTGTTAGGTTGTATTTGGTGTGGATGGATGGGATCTTACTGTCAGTGTTCCCCGAAACCCAAAAATCCATCGTTCCCAAAAATGCTTCTTCAACAGCAACTTCAGCATGTGTGTGTTCTTTACCCATTTATTCTCTTTGCACATTGGTGTCAGAGGGTCGAGGCAAGACGCTCAACACAAAGCAAACATATTGTCTCACCTTTTATCTTCAGCAAGGAACATCAGCAACAACTGTCACAACATTGGAGGTCCATCAGGTTAAGTAGCTTACCTTCAACCCCCCTGCCCATAAACACACACAGACACACGACTCTACGTGTTTAACTTGTGTTGAGAGAAAACTTATAGCTAGGTGAGATGTCTGGACTGTCAATCATTCATACCCTTCAGGGCTGCAGAGGTTATCTGATAATCACACACTAAACAGTAAATGCTCCTATTGCACATAACTCCTTTAGCATGACCTCATTTACTCTGCATAACTCCCACACAGCCCATATTTGTCCAGTTCAGACTGCAGCATCCATTATCCAGCCTGCAACGAGAGAGCCTGCAGCAAATACTTACTGATATATATCAGCGTCTCTGTCCGTCTCATTCCAACTGTATGTTTGTGAGTCACAGTACATCTGGAGCCTGTATACATGGTTAACGGGCCTTCTTTTATCTGAAAAGGTGATTGTGTCTTATCTTATCAAAGAAGCTAAGAGCAGGCGCGCTATCAGTCATGAATTACGACCATGAGGGGAGCGCTTGTATCAGTGAGAATAAGTGAGCTCCAGGGGCATTTTAAACATTCTTTTTGAGTTTCTGCACCATCTCTGTTAAATTCACAACATTTAAAGTAGCTGATACAGTTTCAGTTCACATGCAGTTTTGCTACCTTATTTTGTAACTATTAACACCTATTAACACATAGGAAATAAATGATGAATAAAACCTAATGAGATTTTAAATACAAATAGTTTCTTCTAGAGTGAAATAAGAATAAGAGAAAATCAAGAGCAAGAGATTATTATTTGCTTATGGTTTCTGCTTCTTCTCCGATTTATTCCCTGAGAAAAGACCCAGGTAATCTCATATGTGTCTTCTCTAGAACCTCTCAAACTGGGCTCAGATTTTCCAAGATACATCTAAGATAAGTCTCCATTTACCTCTTCTGAGTAATTTAGAAAAAACATAAAAGTTGAAACTATTGAAAAATCCATTAACTCCCCTATATTGAGCTTTGAAAGAAACTGAGTAAACACAAGATATCCAAAATACACCGAAACCATATGAACTTGCAAAGGGGTAAAGCAGTCTACAAATTCGCTGACTGCCTGAGTGTCTTCCCTCCAAGATCTAAGAGCTTTATAAGATCACACACAGTCGCTGGCTGAGATCTGTCTCATATGGAAGCAGCTTGGATGAAGCTGTTAGGTCTTAAGCTGTGGCTTATTCCTCAGATAAGATCCTGCTTAAGTCAGGGATGAGGCACTAAATCCCCTAGTTTGACTTCATGCACCAGCTTTAGGTAATTATGAAGTAACTGTGGTCAGATAAACTGAAGGTATCTGAAAAACTGCATGTCCCTATAGAAGTTGCTTAAACTTCTGCGTAAGTCCAACACAGGCAGTTTAGCCAGCTATGCTAACTTGCCACAATATTTTTGCACTTGAATTTTAGTCTTTATGTACAGTAGTTGCAGACTTGTCTTACTAAAATATATTGAATAGAGCTACAGACTTGTTTCAAAAAGCATCAAAGTTTTACAATACATGTAACAAACATGGCAGCAGGCAGCTTGATGAGTTATGTGCAAGCAGATTCTGTGTGGTTATGATGACGTTGTGATGCTAACGTAATTAAAGCCATTCACTCTAACCTGTCATAAAGGAAAATTGCCTTATGTCTTGCTGGTGGGGGGCAATATTAATGGACAACAGAAATTGAGTTAATATAATGAGCTTCAATTCACCCTGAAAACTTGTGGTTTCATTTAGACAAATAATCACATTAGGCCCAATGCTTAATCCATTTGTATGCAGTCTATCCTTAATCCTTGATTCAATCTGCTTGTATCCCCATTTGTAGGAAGGAAACACTTAATCTGCTGTCATACAACAAAGTGCTTCCTAAGGGTACTGAGAAGAGTTGAGTATAGAGTTAAGTATAGGGAGAATACAGTTTTCTGAGGTAATCCTGAGATTATACTAACCCTTAACCACACTGTGCCAAATGAGTAGCAGTCCAAACAGTTTATTGTAGCATTGTTCACTGCTAATCTAATTGACCCTGATAGGCAAATGTAAAGACTTACACATGTATATAGCTGCATAACCTGATATAATACATATCTATGATTAAGTGCTTTAAAGCTTATTGGAGGAAAACAAACACCTCACATTTCTTCAAATCTACTTTTGTAGTATCAATCAGGTACACTCAACTAGCAGCTTTGCATACAATTCTTTTCATTATATGTAAAGCTGCTTTGAAACACAGAAAACAGCACATTGAATATAGAATACATGGTATTATTGCAAATTTTATTGTTCCTTATAAGATGCATATTAGTAAAACTAATTAGAGATACTAAGATTGTAATCGGTTTATGTATAAAAAGTTGACAGAACTGCAGCATATAAAGAAATGGAGCATTTAAAGAAATGGACGTGCATCAAAAATACCTGTCACTGCATACCAAGGCTCATGCTCTTTGGTTGGTTTATGTGGTTTATGAGAGTACTAGCAAAGTATGTACTTTTGTATGACAGGTATCATATTAAGCATTTTAGCTTACGTGGAGATGGCGCATATAAATAAGACACAATTTTACAGAACAGGAGTATAAGGGATTTGCAATATTACCATACCAATATTAACAATTTACAAAACCCTAAGCCAAGCTAAATGTCAGCAGTCTCCCAGGAAGCAAGTCAAAAGAGCGATAATGGCAAGGAACCAAGCCTCTGATAAAGTATAGATGGAAGAAACCTTGGGAAAAACCAGTCTCAACCAGGAGGGCCAGAGGGGAAAGTCTATTTTGTTGCACACCACATATTCAGAGCAGGTGCCACGCCCCTTTTAGCCCCTTAATTTCCCTTGTAGCACCCAGCTCCACCTACCCAAACTCATGCCAATCAGGACACCCTTACAGGCCTTATTAAAACACCTGTGCTCAAAACAGTACAGTGCTTCTGTAGCCTTTCTGTGTGTAGTTGACAATGTTCTGTATTATGTTGTATTTGAAGATTATTTTGTATAATTTAAGTTTGGAAGTAATGTGCTTCTCATTTCCATGTGTATGTTAAATACATTTTATATTATATTTAAAGATTTAGTGGGCCTTTAACTGTTTTTAGATTCCCTGTTTAGATGTGCTTTGGATGTTTTTGTTGTGATTGTTACATCTAGATAGCAGCCTCATGCACTGATTAGTTTAAGTTGCTGCCTCTAAATGTTCTTGGTTTAGTATTTGTAGATGCTATTTCTTTCATTTGGCATAGAGTATTGAAAGCTAAACTCTGTGTTCCTTTATTTCCCTTTCTGTAGAAACCACACACACACATGCATTCATACTGCCGTAAACACATGCTTGGTGCTTGGATATACAATAAATACTTGGAACTTTGACCTGACTAGGCTAAATCTGAGCTTGCAGACAGTATCACTGTTTTCAAGCCAGCTACCTTCTCACTCCTCTCATTTCCTTTTCAATGTCAATGCCTTAGTAATAGCCACAAATTTAGAAAACCTTAAAATGCAAACCCACCTCTGCTTTTCATTTGCTCTCTTGCTCTATCTCACTTTTAAAATGTTGGTTTAACATTAGCATTACAACTTTGCAATAATGGATCCACATGAAGACAGCCTCTCCCGTCATGCAACCAGCAGTAAGGTTCAGCGGCAGGCTATTCTGAGTCAGGTTTGTTTTATATGGAACACATGTCCATTAATGACAGACACAGAGCATGTGTGGTTTGGCTGCCCACAGTATTGTGGGAATGATTACAGGGAACTGGGGCAGGGTGCTTTGACATTAGCATTGCTTTTGATCATGCTGTTCACCAAGGTGGCACTGGGGGAATTCAGAACCAATGCTGGCAAATGTTTAGATGCAAAATGTTTCCCACACATGGGAAATGGAGGATCTTGTGCAAACTCCCAATTCAGTAACTGTAGTTTCACAAAATGAGATTCCAGCTTGTGTTTAAAACTTAAGATAAAGGTGTGATTAAGTTTTTAAGTAAAGTTTTGCTATAGTGGCAGTGACAATTGACAACTGGTATTGGGTGCCTTTTCTCAAGGGCACAGTGGCGATAAACCAGGTTTGCAATAAAAATTATCTCTCCACTTATTGGATGCCTGGGACTAAACCTGCAACCTTTGGATAATAGTCTAAGGCTATATCTACACTAATCTGGATACATTTAAAAACATTCTTTGTCCACACTAGTTTTCACGTTTTGCAAAACTTGCTGATCCACACATTTGAAAACAACAAACATTGCTGTGCGGCACTTAACACAGAAGTTGCTTCAACATGCATCATCTGTCAGGCATTTATTTAAGATTTGTTTATTAAATGTCGAGCATCAAACTGGAGAGCAGCCAAAACCACAATACAACATCTATCATCTTGCTTTGGGCTGAATGGTCATGTGACTGCATCACATGACTAAAAATGATAACCAGAATATTGACACTCTTTGTGACTCTGTACTTTATCACCTGAAATGATAATAATTAAAAAGAAATTAACAAATGTTAATATAATTTTAGTGATGCTGAGGGATGTAAGTGTTTGGTCTGCACACAATGTAATGCACCCATATATTGTCCTTACATAAACAATTTAGTACACATAACTTAAGGTTGGACCTTTACTTAAAGGTTTAGACTTTTACATAAAACATCTTAGTTCAATAAACCTTCAAAATCCATAAATTTAAAAAAATTCAAGTGTAACAAATTTTTTGTTCAAAATGCTTTGAGGAATACCCATAAGTCTTTTCACTTGAATATTTTGACTGTTTATGCTTGATCAAAGGTTAAGAACAGGAGGTCTAATAAGAGGCCATAGAGGTTTAAGATGGTATTATTGATTTTGTTTTGTTAAAATGACAGTTTTCTGTGAAATTACCATTCCCGTGATTAGGCCTTCTTTTCTATTTTATACATCATTGGAGTTTTGGTTCCTTGCCAATGTCGTCTTATTGGCTTTCTTATTGGAAGACTGCTGACATTTAACTTGGCTTACGGTTTTGTAAATTGTTAATATTGCTTTTAGCATTAATGATCTAATTACAGTCCTAAGAAATGCTACTATTTCACTATTTCTTTATCTCCCATTCTCTTTTATTATGCAATATTTAGATATTTTATGGTATTATTGCAAATCCCTTATATTTTTATCCTATAAAATTGTATCATCTTTCTGGACGGCATATTCTGCTTAATATGATACCTATCATCTGTCATGTTAATTGGCTAAATGTCGCATAGTCTCAGAAATACATACTGTTTTAGAAGGCAGTCTGAATACATTACCTTCTCATAGACCACTGCGAGAGGTAAGAGCATTTACACACAATGATAGAGATTTCTAATGCATGTCCATTTATTTAAATGGTCCAAATGTGTTGTAATTATCATCAGTCAACTCTTAATTCATAAACCAACTAATATCTTGGTATCTGTAATTACTTTTATTAATATACACAGTATAATGAACAATATATATTTGCAATAATACCATGTATTCTATTTTTGGTGTTGTACATTTGATATTTGTTCTGTTTTCTGTGTAATGTGATATTATAAAAGCTCTATATAAATAAACTAAATACTGTTTGTTTTGGTAAACATTGACCCTGATCAAAAATGCAAATGAATGTGTAAATGCAGTTCTGTGTGAATTTCTGTGGGGAATCAAGTTTATTCAATAATTGACATAGAATCAGTCACGAATTCTTGTTTTATAATATCATTAATTAGATGAACATCAAAGTAAGTGAACTTATTTTATGTACAGTTTATGAGCATCAAGTGAACTTAAATATACAAGTTTTGGGGGACCCTTTTTACTTAAATAAACTGAGGCAACGAGTTAACTCAATTAAATACAATCAACTTAAGAAGTTAACCTAAGTAAAGCTTCTGTGTCATCAGCACTTTTTCTTTTATGAAAAACTTACTTAAATATTATTAAAAATTAATATGCTGATTTAGAAGTGTTAAGGAAATCTGTTTCCACGCTTTTTCTAAGTCAACTAGTTTTATTTTACAGTGACCTACTGAATATATCAGACTACAAATGGTAAGCACAGTTTTAATTATAGCCAGAGAATTTTAGATTATGCGGCAATGTATAACGTATTTGTCAAAATACATCTAAACCACATTTATTTATGATCGCGCTGAACAAGAACAATTATTTGTCACTGCCAACTATTTGTAGGTGTTAAGTCAAAAACTTTACCAGTGATCAACAGATGGCGCAGTTATATCAGGTTAAACTGTAGGCTATGTACTGCAGAACGGTGCTAAGCTAGACGAAGCAATTTAACTACACGTATACATTGCATTTAAGTAAGCACAGCGACATTTTTAGATAGATTGAAATATGGACGTGGTTCTTGAGGACTTGAATCTCAACCGATGCCAAATCATACAAAATGGAAAACCCAGATTTACTTAGTTTTTATCTAACCAATGCCAAAAAGCTACCCAGTAGTAAGAGCTGATTTTAACGTCTACAGAAAACACTGTATTTTCTATATGACTTTTTCGGCCTTTACAGAGAAAGTAATGCTTTGCAACCAGCCAGTAAAGTGGTCAATTTCAATTGTTTACGATTATTCTACATTAATAAAAGCCTGATTTGAAAGAAAGAAATGTAAAGAAAATAATGTAAATATGGTAACCATTTATTTCTCACATGCGCAACAGCGTTCTGGAAAACACATTCACCAGTGCAGCAACTCTCTTCAGCTGCTTTTGCCCGTGTAGAGTAAGTATAGTTTCTATGATCTGAAGTATGATTAAAAATAAAGTTATTCAAACGACAAAATAAACACTTTTATTTTATTTAAATCGAAAATGCAACCACATTGTTAATTTACCCGAAAATCCAGCACCGATATTTTTAAATAGATATCTCTCACATGAGAAACTACACCACAACTTCCTAAATGCAAGATTTGACAGAAACCTGAGTTTTCTCTGCCTATGGACCATTGCTGTTTAAAAAGAGCAAATGAAACAGCCGTTAAATGTATTACCGTATATTTTGATTTACAGTGGCATTTCCTTTACGAATCTGTATATCACAATCATCCTTTCGGTTTTCTGATATCAAGCGCTATAGATAATATTCATATTCGTAAAATGGAGAATATATATACAAATATATACAATTATAACAAATCGAGAACTTATAGTATTTACACACAAAGATACAGAGCTGAATAAATTAAAATTCGCCTCCTTCAATACAATCATCGTATTTACATAACGTGTTTTTCTTTTATTATAAATAATTAGAAAAAAAAAACATTTCACAGCTGCTTAAAAGTCGACCACCCTCAGACGTCAGATGTATGCCTGAAATAGTTTGGATATACATGACATAATAATTCAATGATGCACAGTCCATAGACGAGGAAGGCCTACAAGAAATGGGAATTCGGTCCTCAAAATTGTCGCCAAATTAAACGTGTTTAAAAGTCAGCAGGCCTTTGTAGATGCAAAAAAAGGTAACGCAATTTTCCTTGAAATCCAGATATGGGTCATGTAATGTACTTGATAGGGGATGTCGCAATATCCGAACCACCGCAAAACACTGACCTTTTCTAAAGTCAGGAGGTGTGTTATAACAGCATGCGGTCACTTCGGTGACTCGCAGCCTGGGGACACGCCACTGTGTTTCTCCAGTTCACTGACTAGTTTTTGTATATTCTGCAGTTCGTTAATAGAATCCTTCACTGGAGATTTGGCAGATCCTGTATTCTGGCTGGTTCCAGTTTTATGGCTTTGATGGACAGACATGGGACTGCCCTCCCTGCTGCCTGATTTCGATGACTCTGACTCCGCATTCAGAGTACTTAGTAAACCAGTGGTTAGCAGACCGGAGCTCTGGGGAATAGGTACTGGGATCTGATAGGGGTTAAATCTCAATACTGGCCGCGTGCTTCTGAGAAAGGGGTTCCTGCTGAGGGAGGGCGCGGCACTGCCGGCTGGGAGTGCAGACGCTGCCGCAGCTGCAGCCGCCATGTACGTGTACGGGTAGGGCAGCAGTCCCCCGAAAGGAGGCACCGAGACATCCTAAATGTAAATAAAATAAGTAATCGTGTTAGTGTTGTGTTGTCATTTTTACAGCAACATGGATAAATAATAATAATAAAGCTTACTAAAAAAATTATATTTATAGTAAATATATTGCGTTACTGACTGCATTTCTTAAATATTTGACGAAATAATTTTACTTTCACTTTTATTCTCTTTGTTTAGGCCTGATTACAAATAAAGTTATACATTGATAAACGGATTGTAAATGGAAATTAAAACGTAGTTCAAAACAGTATTAAAAACAGTGTTATGTCTGTACTTTAATCTAGAGATGTGTGACTGTGTCAGCAAATATTTAGAAGCAGGCATATATTACAGTGATAATGCATATAACAACAATAACCATACCTGAGATGCATGCATATGTTGTGATAAGTGGAATGGGAAAAGGCTGGGTGACATGGTGCTGCCATTCTCTAGTCCATTTGCTCCAGACAACGAGGCTAACAAGTGCCCCATGCCCATCGTAGAGGAAGAGATAGGAGACATAGCAAACTGCCCAGGATGAAATAAGAGTGGTTGTCCCGTACTCAATGGGTTAAAGAAATGTTGATTATGTAAACCAGAGAGAGCTAGACTTTGCAAGTGACCTGCACTAAAATGTGATGGGCTCTCTGTTTGGACCATCAGCGGTAAGAAGCCATTTTTGATTGTGCTCATGCCCACACAGTCACCATCCTTTTTTAAGGTATCTGATTCTTTCAAATTTCTGCCATCCAGCTTGTCCTTCTCCAGGGCTCTGATACTAAAGACAGAGTCATTGTCCTTCTTTGAATCTGAGTAGTCCCCCATTTGTTCTTGGTCAGATCTTTCCTTGACTTTGTCTTCATGTGTGCTGGAAGGTGATGGTGGTCCCTGGCCAGGACTGCTAACTCTGATTGACCAGTCATCATATTCATCAATGTCATGGATGCTTTCATTGCTGTTTTTGTCATCTGGAAAACAGAAATAAATTGTAGAGTGTATTTCAAAGTGTATTTTATTTTGGCTAAACAGAATTCCACAGCAATAAGTGTTCATTGTTATTTCCTCTCCTTAATGTCATATCACATAAACTTTTAACTTTATAACCACTCATTTTGATTAAACAGTGATGAATAAATGTGTTTTCCACATAATCTGCTGACAAATTTAATCCATGGCACAATGAGCGTGACTTTTGTTTCTAAAAAATGTGATTTACATTGTTTGAAGGTAAAGTCATGATGAGATGTTGAATTTCTTAAAAGTCACATTTAGACAATAAATTAGCAGTACTGATGCAAAATGATCTTAGAGAAGCAATGTTTTCTGTATAATATACATGGATTATCAACCACTGAGCCTATTATTTGTTGGGTCTCAGTGCATACTTGTATCATCTTATTTTTACAGAAATTATTTATAACTTTTACATACAATCTTAGGATCTACAAATGCATTTTACTTGTAATTATTGTTTGGGAAATCCAGAACTTGCAATAATGTTGGAAATTGCTTTTCAAAAAATGAAAATGCACATGTCTGCTTATAGTATGAACAAACCATAATTAATCCCTATGTAAATTGCAGTTAGTTTATTAGAATTAAATTGCTCATCAGCAAGAAAGTTTGGAAAACAGTAGTCATCATTCTATCAGTAAATTAGTTTTAACACATCAGTTTTTCTGAATCTAGATTAAATGACAAAATAATAATAATTGTACTGTTCATCTTTGGTACAAATATGAGGACTTTAAATACAACATTATGGAAAATGCATCATGAAAATGTTAACAAGGACTAAACTATTTTTGTCATTTCATAGCGAAAGTGACTTCATGTTGGCGCATTCAATATTATTTGCCTATATTTGGTAATATATTATATAGAATAAATCAAATTATTGAAAATCACAAATTATACAGCAAAACTATTGTTATGCATATTATGTAATTGCATATGGAATGACATCATTCCTTTACTGGGTCAAAAGTATACTACAATTCTTTACAAGTAGTTTAACATAGCATTTTTGTATAGTTTATTTTTATCACATTTTTTATAATAATAAAGCTCTACCAGAAAAATAAAAATAGTGAGGCACAACAGACAACAGGATAAACAAAATACTGATTCATAATTAATTTCAGTTATAAAAATCCTTGTTAAAAGGAAACGCTTATGTTGTTGAAGGTAACAGACGCTTTCAAACAAATAGAAAGTTTTATATGGCATCTGTCTTGTTTATTTTACCTCCAGATCTGTTGAACTTATGTGGACTTGTTTCTGGTCCAGTGATCGAGTGAACCGAATCCCTGCCAGCTGTTTGTTCGCAAGATGAGGCGTCTGACTCTCCTCCGTCTCTATTCACTTTGTATTGATCATCATCCAAGCGCATTGATGGCAGGGCTATTTGTTTTCTTCAACGCAATTTAAAATGGCTGTTATAACTACTAGAACAAATATCTTTTTTCTGCAAATGCAATTGTTTAAAATAACACATTCATACCTTTTTTCTCTTCTTCCGTTCCCCGTGTCTCTAAATCCTTTTGCGAATGGATTATGATCGATTTTCAGTTGTGTGATCTAGTAGGAAAGTGAAATTACATTTATTACATATGAACATCTTTCGCCTGGCATATTACAAATAAATAGCACTATTCTGTAAATAATTGCGTAAGGTGCAATGGCCAATTTAGTTGAGTAAAATTAAAAACAATTGTTTCGTTAATAACATTTTATTAAAATACATTGTACCTACACGTGATGAAAATACAATTTTTATCATTATAGAAAGGTCATCTAAGTGGATGTCAAAACATAATACTACAAGCGACTGTGACTGGCATTTTACGATGTAGGTCTACACACCGATAAATGATAAACAAATAAATAAATACAGCAAGAACACACTGAAAAGTATTGATAAATGATAATAGCCTATTTAAACACTGCAAAGCGTTATCTTTAGTAACTTACCTTGTCATTCTGATACGCAGTGACGGCTATAAAGTCCATTTCAGGAAATACGTAGGTCCTAAAAGTGCTGTATGGGAGTTTTAAAATATCGTTGGCTCGAACGATGTGAAATCTGGGCTGGTATTTGTGCATTGAATTTAGAATGGTCTGAAAAATAAAAACAGTCTGTTATTGACAAGAGTTCATTATTTTGTCTCAACACAACATTAGTGGCAGGATGATGCAGTTAAAAAACAGTAAACAGTTATAGTTATAATATTCCATGCTTGCCCCGTGGCAGTTGTTCCTCAAGTCTTTCATGCATCATTTAGGCAACTAAATATACTTCCCCCATTTTACTTCAAAAACACTGGCCAATCTTCACCGCCTCCTTCCTACCTTCCTAGTCATCTTTAAAGACCCGCAACATTTCTTAAACATCCCTTTTCTTTGTTTACCTCAATAACTGTATTTTCTATAATGCAAACCTATCTTCATGTCAAAGACTGCAACCATTAGATGTAAAAACATGAAGTTTGACCACAAATTGTTTAACCACAGTAATTGGCAAGACTTATTTCTACATGAAAACTACATACAGAAGTTCCAACTGCACAAATAAACAACAGTTCATGTAACTTACAAATCCATGTTTATCCGAAATATTATTAGTCAGTTTGAGTTTGTGGAATGCAACAGGCTTTGCCATCCACTGTTCACCCGTGGCCGGGCTATCTGGGTGGATGTACATTCGTTTAGGCATCTCCGGATCGGCTTTTCCTGCGGGCATCCATCGAGAGTTGTGAAATTTGTATCGGCAGTCGTCTGCCGCAACAACATCCGTTAAAAGTATATACTTTGCTTTTTTGTCCAGGCCGTTCATGCGCACTTTAAAAGGAGGAAACATTCTCCTGTGGACGGAACAAATAAACAATAATACGAAATGCCATTAGATTGTGTTGACAATATAACTCTTGAGAATCAGAATTTATTTGAGATCAATGCCAACTGATTTTGTCAGAATATTTATTTGACATTCTAAATGATATTAAAAACAAGAAATAGTTCACATCACGTTTCAGTATTTGTCCACAAGAATATATTCTTTCGGTCTATCCTGCATGCCACAGTGAAAAGAACCAGACTACCACATGAAGGACGAATTCCTCGCAAAGGGTTCTTATAGTTCGCGTTTTTCAAGTGAAAGGAATAGTTACACTTTAATTAGTTTTAGTTTTCTTCGTTAACTAATGTTTAACACACACACACGTATTGTTTTTATTTTTAAAAGAAGTAAACTGTGGCCCCTCTTAGCGCAATATTTATACATTCGTAAAACATTACTTGGTGCCCCTTACCCCAACAGACACATATTACAATATTATAGTATTACTAGTAAATGTGAATGCATTTGCGAATTTAATATTTAATAGGCCTACAAATATGTAGAGATACACTAGCGTTTTTGTGACTCCGTTTGCTAGCCTACATTCGTTAAAGTTTGATCCAACTAAAAATGATTTCTAAACCAAATTTATTAAGCAAAATTATGCTTTCTGTAGTAAAACAGAACAAATCTTTTCAAAGTAAACGTTTACTTTTCGCCTTAAGTAACTGCAGAAACATCTCGAAGTTATAATGTCTCATAAAAAGAGACATCACTACCTTCCCGATTTAGTGATGACCATTTCTGTTCCAATTTTGTGGAATTGATCCCAAAGCTCCTTAGCTTCTAATGTAACTTTAGGGTCGTCTTCAATGTCTTCTTCTTGCTCAAGACTTTTAAAGAAGCGAAGATGGGCCGCCTGGTGGTGATTACCTAGCGCCGCGTGTAAGCCAGAGTCAGCCGCGCCGGAGAGCGCATGATCCGCCAGCGGTTTACTGAGACCCGGCGGTAAAGTAAGAGCCGGGAAGAATGAGGGCTGAGCCGCAGCAAGGAAAGCTGACATTGGAAAGTCGGCCGGCCTGTGCGCATGAAAAGGATGATAAGCCATAGCGTTCGCTGTTAAAACTGGATCTCTCATCGGTGCATCTAAAGAGCTAGATGAACGTACAATACTCTAAAACAACTGCGCATGAAACACTGCTGATTATCTGTCCTGACTGTCAGTCTGTCAGACTGACCGTCGACTCTTTACAGTTGATATATAAGAGTGCTGGTTTCACAGTATTAGAAGACTGTTAGAAGAGTTAATGTCAATCCCGCCGAGGATGCTCCGATTCCAGTACTGGGATAATATCCTTCAAAGGAACAGCACTAACACCCCTGCGCAGATTTTCAATTTTCCTTTCGTCCAAGTCACAGCAGAACCCAAAACAGGTTCTTTAACAAGGTTGAGTAAAGTCACGAGCAGTGATGTGGATTTCCTTGACCACTGCGTAACTGCGTTCGTTCTTACTGGATCCGCGGGCTAATGAAACAAGCCGTCTTGATTGTAGATTTTACGCATTCTTGACCAATTGTGGAGCTTCATAGGCGTGGTTCTGACAGCTCCAGCCAAAATCGTGAAAGGAGGGTTGGCTAAAAGGTGTCAGATGCATTTGCAGTAAGAAAACATGTCAACAGAATAAAATATTCACCAATGACAGAGCAGAAAGCTGAAGATCCCACCCCCAAACCTAAAGCCTAACACAGGACGGTCATCTGGATGTGGGCAGCCGGGTGAGAAAGAGCCTTTCCCGGCTTGTGTTTCGTCAGTTTTGAAACCGTATGCTTTATGCCTCGATTCTCCTTGTTATAAAAGCACTTAACACTTTAGATATTGAATTTCGAAGTTATGTAACCTAAAATGTTACCATTTAAGGTTGTTATCACACCTGATGTTTTAAATAAATTGACGCTATTTTGAACGGTTTTTGAGTGAGCTAAAAGAAGCAACCATCAAACAAATGCTGATAGTCCAACGCAGTTTAGGCAATTTATAACGAAGCCGGCAAGTGTGTTTTGTGTCTTTTTTTCCAAAACGCGCGCAGTTAACCGATTTTAGGATATTACATGACGTCGTTTTCTTAATTTTACATTTAACGTTTTTCAACTCAGTACAATGCTGGTTACAATGAGTATAATGCTCTCGAACAGTGTTTTCTAAGGCAAAGAAAAACAGAAACAGGCTACTGTTGATTTGATTTCGGCGAGAGAATCTTTCTAGCTCCCAGATTGCCTGCTAGAGGTACCGATGACACAGTTTTTACAACAATAGCTTTTTCCATATAACCTGTGCAACAGACCGATGCACGGCCAGGGATCATGTATCTGACGCATATATACAGTTTTATAGTTTCCAGAAATGTTCAGGAATAGTTTGCATTAAGTCGGCCGACAGGGTACAGCAGAGTAACGACCTGAGGTTTAAAGCTCTGTAGCAGTGGTGTACCTTTAAGAGGCTCGTCAGCCGATCCTTGATTAAGAGGGACTCGGTTTGTTAAAGAGCGCTTGGCGCCAGTCTGCTGTAGTCACACAATAAGAACCTACTCCTGTCAATTCATATTTAGCCCCCAATTTAGCCCACAGCTTGCACCCATCCACTCAATGTTCTCAAAAGCTTGCAGGTCGAGAAAAAAAACATTTCCGCATTCAACAATCTAGTAAAACTACAACGATGAAAAGTTGACCTTTTTTTAAATGATGTTAATTTAACTTTTTAAGCCAGAAATTCCGGGGGGTGGGGGTGGGGTGGTATAGTTAAAACAATAAACTTTGTTTACCACACTTTCTTATTTGATTCAGAATCCCGCCCAATGCCATCGGGAATTACATTGTATTTCTCTCTATCAATCAACTCTTTTATTATTAAAACCCCGAGTGTCGTCTTCAGAAATGACAGCACAAAACTATGCTGGGAAGGAGACACAGGTTGCTACTGACTTAATACCGTCAGAGATGGAAGTCGCCTTGCAGGTTTGAAGTTATGACAGTTGCTGGGAGCTCGAGAAGCTGTTTAATTCATGCTTCCCAACAGTTACGGATGAATCTCCAGTCAACGGTGTATGGACTCTGTTACAGTGAAATAACATCAAAACAACAGGGTTGGATATCGATGTTAACACACATATTCCTCTTTGGTAAGAGCTATAACTTACTTTAATTATGTGGATAAGCTTTATGTTTCCAAAGTATAAAAGATTAACGCAGGTGTAATTTTGATTGTTTTAAAATAGGTAGACTTACAATCATCAAGAACAGATATGAGTATTTAATTGATAGCATATAATATATTCTTGTGTGTGTATACTAATGTTAACTTTTATTTTAATGTTAAAAAATGGATGAACTATATTATAGTTATTATAAGAATTTCGAATTTTTGTTCATCTTTAAAAAATTATGATAGTTTTGAAAGAATATCATTGTGTGTATTGTTACATAGGCATATAGGAATAAATTAAAATACTATAAAATACATGTTTTGTATTTTAAAAATGTTTAAGGATAAAAGTAAATCCTTTACGAAACTGAAAGTGTTGTCATCACAAATCAGCAACCATTATAAAGTCAGGAAGCAGAAAGAAAGCCTCCGACGAGAAGTTTGCACATGAGCAAGTTAACGATTTTACCATGTATACGCATCAAGTTACTTATATAAACAAAGATCCATATAATGTTCTTATTTATTTGTTCTAGAAAATGTCAATCCAATGCTGGGCAATGCTGTTTTCTGCAGGTGTTATTTTAAAGAACGTATTTCAATAAGACTTTTCTGTTCTTCAAAATACTATACAGTCTAGTCTTTTAGGTTAGAGGTGCTGCAGAACCATATCCACACGATAAATACATTTTCTGGGTGATACTGTGAAATGTTAATTACTTAGACATGTACAACATTTTTAAAAAATTCCTATTTTTTCTAATTTCTTATGGGCGCCAGACCGTTAAGGCACAATATGTAAGATACCTATATAGATATAAGTATCCAAAAACCACTTGCCTAGTGTTAAAAATATTGTAGAGTAACTTTAGTAATTTTAGATAATGGGAATAAAATTCACAACATTTACTAATGAAACTTTAAAGAATTTGCACATAGTTCAACAGATAAGAATAAAGAATTGTATATTTCAGTTTTTAAATAAGGAAGTGTCTGAGAATAATATGTGATAATCTTAATGTGATAATCTATGTCACTTCTGTATATACAAGCAACCCTTCCACCCAGCATTTAAACTTTTCTGCTATTGAGTTTTTTTTATCAGTTTTGCTAAATATTAACACAAAAGCTCTTACAGGTAGACTGAACCCTTATAGGCTACGACGTTTTCTGTCACAGTAAGAATCACACTAGAACAAACATTTCGTGTGACGCACGTTAATATGCAGTGCATAATGTAATTTACTGGAGGCGGCCAACCTACTTCATACTTTATAATATTTTATACCATATTTTCATTAGTAAAAAGTAATTGTGTTTTGTTATGTTATCTTTTTGGGGTGATATATTGTTTAAATGTTTAATAAATTAATTATTGTCTTATAGTTAATCATTTCATGTCAATAAATTAGATACAGGTATATTGAGATCTATTGTTCAATACACACACATACATAAAGAAAGAATAGTAACCAATCGCCTGTTTGTAAAGAACAGTTTTTTTAATTAAGCAACGGTCTGATGACGTGCAGGTTTGTGAGCGCGCTGCAAAATAAGTTTGGGAGATTCGACACTATGAGTGTTAATATTAACACTTTACGAGTGAACACACAGGTTCATATTTGCTAGGTGTCAGTTAACACTGAACAAAGTGTTACTAATACAAACACCGTGTCAAGTTTTAACACTCATGGTGTAACAGTTAACACTCTGTCGTGATAAATCAATCATATCCATGTTTATTTAATGCTTTTTCTTTCATTTTAAAATGGTAAGGCAGATGATATGAGTTTTCCTGTAGCTCAGTAGTTAGAGCATGGTGTTAACAACGCCAAGGTCATGGGTTTGATCCCAGGGATTGCACATACTCAAAAACAATGTATAGTATAATGCAATTTAAGTAGCTTTGAAAAAAAACGTCTGCCAAATAAATAAATGTAAAATGTAATAATATATATAATATTAACCATATTTTTACCATATTTTCTTTTAAAAGACAAAAAGTGACTAAAGAAATGAGTTTAAAGAGTGTCATAAATGGCATTTATTGAACAATGCATGTCTTTCTTTAATGTGCAACAGCATTCAAATTTTTAAATGTCGAATGATCAAAACATCTGTTTAATACAACATTTTTCAACAAGACAGGTTCTCCCATCCTATAGAATCACCATCCACCTTTTAAACCTAAAGAAAATCGTACTGGTGTTCTCCTGGTTAGGGTTTGTGGTCTTGTTAAAAATACATATTTGGGAAAAATAAACACACAATAAACATGTAAGAAAACCTATATATATATATATATATATATATATGTGTCTTCCCCTCAGGATCTCATAATGCCAAGGGCATGTCTCTTGTTGACTTGAGTGTCAGAAGGATACAGCTCAAGTCAACAAGAGACATGCTCTTGGCGTTATGAGATCCTGAAGTATTTAAATATATACATATATACTATGTACACACACACACACACACACACACACACACACACACACACATATGTATACACACTCAGACAATCGTTCTGACAATCTTACTTGTGGTGAGAATAAAAGCACTCCGTCAGGAGCTTGGCCCACCCTGTCCCCCACCACTTAGCATTCACAATATTAGTTGCCATATTCAGAAATATGGGACAAGAAGCGCAGTATGTTTTGTAAGTGTACGCACACCGGCAGCGCGCATCCTAAGTTGTTCTAGCCGCGGAAAGAAAAACAGCGTGCGTGACGCGCAAGTCTAAAAGGATGTCAGCAATTTCTTTCACCCTCGGCTGGTGAAAGAACGCCGAAGATTAGTTCAAGCGCGCTCCCTGAGCTCTACACTCTGCACGAAACATAAAAGTGCAGAAACAGTGTTAGGAGATTAATTGTAATGAACAATTAACAACAAATTAATTGTTTATAACGGGAGTTTTTTGCGCAATTACAGTCATTAACCGTTTCAATGATGAGGAACATTCTTTGCTCTTTCTACACACAAATCATCGCAGTTTGAATAACTGTTCGGATTCACTTATGTAACAGACCAATAAAATAATTTATTGGTCTGTTACATAAGCAATAATTTGCTGCTTTGGTTCTGTGTAAGTGGAAAGAGGCATCAGCCCTAAACTTTAATTTTGTATTTTTTATAATTTATATTTTTATCATCTATATACTTCATATATTTAAAATTACATTAACCTCGTAATATTGTGCAATTGTTATGTACATGCATTTGTCACAATCAAGCAGCATTAAACAGCCTGTAAATAAACATATGTATAAAACATAAACATAAACGTCATGTCAGATGCAGCTTCTGCAGTGTAAAGATGACTTTTGTTAATGCTGATAGCATTTGATCAATTACAGTAGAGAAAGAGTTCATTTCTGACCCTGTAAGGTTATTTTATGCCTGCATTAAGGCATTATCAGTTAGCATATTGTAATGTATTATCTGATAGCATTGAATCTTGAATCTAATTTCTATAATGTTGTAAAATATTTTCTTTTCTTTATACAAACTCCATATCCAAAACAAAAATTTCATCTAAAAGGGTGGGGCCCAAAATTCTGTCTAGCATACCACCCTTAAAACTGTTCATGGCACCCCTGCTGTTATTTTACCAAAGTGTATGTCTCTTAATATATGTCAGTAGTCTCTCAGTAAGCAAAGGTGACAGTGGAAAGAAACCAAAATCTGTTAGGCTGGAGACAGGCCTGAAACCTTGGAACGTGTTGCATTGCGTGAAGACAAATCAGTCAAGAAAGTTGTTGGAGATGTAGAACAGGCAGGGAGAACTGAAAATGCTCTCTGCATGAGCAAATGTTGATTTTTTTGTCAACACCCAAAATGAATGCCATACAGTAACAATAAAACAGGGGTGGCCAGGGGTAAAACCTGTTAATGTTTTTAGCATAGACTTTTAGCATAGAAAATTCCCTATAAATAGGGAGATTCCTACAAATATGAACAAGATACATCAACACATCAACCAGACATCAATCAGATTTGACACACATGCCAAAGTATTGTTTTTTTATATGCTTGTACTGTTACTGTTTTGGTTACTTTAAAGCTGTATTGTAAGACATAAATCGCATATCTTTAAACTGTATTGTATTTCTGAAAAGGTCACGGCATGATGTATGGATCTTGTTATGGTCACACATCTTCATGTGATGCAAATTTGCAGGTCAGAGTTCACCAACCATGAACTTTGGAATGGAAAAATATATAAACATACTTTTTATTTCATGAAATAGTTTGTAACAACATGGGGCTAATTTATAGTTTTTTAGTTAATCTATATTATAATTTATCTGTCTGCCTGTCTGTCATATGTATATTTATATGATGATAGAAAAAATGAGAAAAAGTAACTTTTTTTTTGCTCTTTTCCATATGTCGGCGAGTAGCAAACAATGTCTGGGATTTTTCTGGGATGTCTTGGGCTTTTACAGGTCATTCTCTAGGATGACTTTGCCACTGATCAAAGCCTGGCAGAAGTGTCAGTACTATTCTGGGCTGGATTGTATAATGAATGTATTAACTTCATAGGTCAGTTTTTCTCCATGTCACTCTTACAACCTCTCAGAGTAATGTTGTAGATCTCACAGTTTTTTAGTACAAACACTGGTTTTACATGTATGTTTTTGTCTTGGAGGATGACAGCATCATCAGTCCCACTACAACACTGCCAGAGACCAGCCTTCAACCACCAGACTGAGATGGTTTTAGAGGCCACTGCAGAAAAGGGAGATTGGTCTGCTGGGATGGACATCAACCTGGAGCCTGTGCACCTCAGAGAGTCTGACCTGATGTGTGAGCCGGAACCACAGTGCATTACAGAGGGTGTACTAGTGGAGACTGATGGGATGAAAGGAAGCTGTACCCATGACTTTGTTGCTGAAGAAATGGATTTAAACAAGATTTAATCAACTGGTTTGGGGAATAAATATTTAATGTCTCTGTATCTCCAGTGCCCCCTGTATCTTTAGTGACCCCTGTATCTGTGTGCCCGTTAGTCCTGCTCAGCATGAACTCTCCCATGTCCTGGCTGATTCCACCCATCCCTGAATCTTCCCACTGGTTCACTCCTGCCATGAATCTCCTGTTTCCCCACTGGTTTCTCCCAGCCCTGAATCTCCTTTGTCCCTGCTGTTTTCTACACTAGGCTGTGAAAATATGCCTCGAGTCTTCAGGCCACTGGCTTCTTCTAGCCCAGAGGATCCCCTGGCTCCTCCCTCAGGGGATCCCACCCTCAGCTCCACCAGAAATCATCAGCCATCGGCCACTTCACCTGGCTCCCTCGTACCTCCAGCTCCATCTCGGTCAGACGTCCTGCCTGAGCCTTCAGCTCCATCTGGCTTCCCCTTTCCTGGCTCTGCCTTCATCTTTAGTCTCACCAGCTGTGCCTCTGTCCTCTGGTTCCCCGGCTCCACCTCAGAAGTCTGACTGTTTAACCAGTAAGCCACAACTGCTTGTGCTGCCTTTTGCACACACATACACACACACACTTGCTGTCTGTATTTGCGTAGGCTGAAGGTGTATGACAGCACATACATTTCTCGTCTAGGAAGTGATCTCAGAGGCCCCACACAAGAGTAATGGCTCCCTGGAACCCGGAAGTAATACCTTGTAATTAAAGCCATACGATGAGTTGAGGGGTAGGGAGGACAGGTTATGGTACATTACTTGCACCTCTTTTCTTCTTTTCTTTTATTTGGCATGACAAGTAAGGCTATTTGTTTGACAGCTTAAGAGCAGAATATAACTCTGTTCTCCTCACACACTGCCCTTAGTAAACTTTACAGTGACTGTTTAAAGACAAAGGGACAAAAACACCAGGCCCAGTACATTCAGGCATATTCTCAACCCCTAAATGACCAGCTCTATCCCCGCAACATCAGAGCAGCAAGCAGGCAGAAAGGGGAACATCAGTCTTGCCTGTCACCTACCCGGTCACAGTCCACACCTGGGACACATTTAACATTATGTTAGGTCACCCTGGGCTCTGAAGGTGCCATTGAAAGGTCAAAACTATAAAGTAGAAAACCCATTCAAACACTCACTGAGCCCTAGGATAAATTTGATTTCTCACATATAGGCAGCTCAGAGTTCACAGAGGGTTGGGCTGATATGATGAGCTATTAACATGTGGCAAAGTGATTGCAGGTTAAATGTTACACATGCTGAGGAGGCCTCTGTGATTGGTCAGAGATGAGAAAAAGGGATGATTAAATAAACTTCATGACATCAGTTCTGTCAGGGCAAGACAATGTTTCAACAAAATAAAACACAAGATCAAATGATTACAACACAGCCACTCAAGCTATGCTCAAAATCAGACAATGCTTTCAGACACACACACAGCCAGTCAACATCCAAACACACCAAAGCATTCATTAGACACATCAAAAAGTTAAGAACAAAATTTTTAAGGATGTAGCTACAGAAATTTAATAATAAAATGTATATAATAAACTCATTGCAATTACTGTAAAAAAGGTATTGTTGCCCCTTTTCTGTGTAAGTACTACAAGTAATACAATATTGAATGCCTGATTATTCAGCACTTGCTTACTGTAAAAATACAGTATTCTACAGTCTTGCGTAATACAGTATTACGCAAAAGCTCAGCATGGGTCCGGCCAGAGAATTTTGTCATACATTTTATAGATTCCAATGTTATCATAGACAACATTGTCCCTTGCCAGACAATGGAAGAGAAACCCTCTGGTCTGCCAGATCCGGCCATGACAACATCACACCTATGACACCAAAGGCCAGTTTCATTGCCTGAAGGGTCTTGTTCTTCCTTGTACTCTTCCTTGTCTATCATCAGGAACAACCATTGAGTCATCGTGTGTTAACTATGACAACTGGGTTATATTTGTGTTTAACTTTTGCCAAGTGAGAAGTAGTGAGTAAAATTGTCTTTTGCAAAAGAGTGAGACAAAAAAAGAGTTTTTCAGCCTTGTACAGGCAGATATAAATCTGTCAGTTTAATGTGATATCAGAATGTCTTGCTGTTTGCAAAGCTGAGAACTTAAACATAAACCAGAACATACATACATACCATCTGGGTGTCTTAGGCTGTGTGCACTGTTGATCTATGAAACAGCATCTTCTACTTTAAAATCTACACCCATTTAAGATCTATACATCCACATACTCCAAATACCATCCACATTGCCCCAAATAAAAGCAACACAGTGACAGAGATACATGAAGGGGGACATTATAAACTGAGCCTTAGATCAAAGGGAAACACAGGAGGCTGTTAATCAGTGAGTTGTGTGCCAGTACGTGAGTGAGCGGGTCTTAAGGCTGACTCCTGACTTACCCCGGCTCAACCTGGGTCATCCTCAGCAACAACTCACATCCACACACCCCTCTGTTTCCTCTGCCCCTCCTCCTTTTTCTGATTTATGTTGTTTAAAGTATAATTCCACCATGGTGCCCCAGCTGTCTCTGGTTAGCTCAAAATGCCCCCTACAGATCACGCCACAAGATGAATCGAGCACAAGCGATCCATCCCCATATTTTCCAATAAGGCACCTTTAGACAGGGCAAGTCTACGAGACATCCTTACCTCCAGTGCCCCACAGTCAGATCAGTGACTTTAAGGATGGGGTTATGTTACATGCTCATTATAGTACAAAATCTCCATCTGTCACATCAGGTTTTGTCCATGTGGTCAGTGTGATCAAGCTGTTTCCCTCACTTCCGTGTTTTAGTTGATCTTTCAAATAAGTCTATAGTTAAAATTGTGTAATTTCTGTGCAATTAACATTATTAGGAATTGCAAAAGTAATGAGTGCCCTTATTATACAATGGTTGGACAAATTCATAATCCTGCCCAAACTCACTGTATTGCTTGAGCCAGTGTTTCTGTGTTGTGGAGCTGCAGTGCTCATTTGTCAATGAAATCAAACAATAAATTGTCTTTCATTAAGGTGGGACGGGGGTGGCGTATTTAAATGGTTACATGGTTACCTTTAAATAATATTTAGCAATATTTAGAGTTTAACTGTCACTGTGATTGACAAGAACTAAAACAGAATCCAATCTAGTAGTAGAAGCTGTAGAACAGTTCTTGATGCCAAGCTGTTCCAAATAATCTTTGAAATGTACACACATGAACCTCTCCTACAATGTCTACAATGATCGTCCACATTTGAGAACTATTTCCTTGATCATGTGGGCATGGCTTTGCTATCAGGCACCAATCACAAACTGAAAACAGATACATCAGATACATACTTGTTAGGAAGAGAGAAATCGTTAATGAGGCCGGTGGCTTGAAGCATTGTTATCATTAAATACACTTCCAGACATTGCATGCAGAAGTGGAGGAAGTCTAAAGTGCAGAGCTAGAGCCGCTTTCAATTATGCTTTCATGAAAACCCAGCAAGGCTGAAGCCTGAGGCAGGGGAGACCTGCGCTGCTTAGCTTTGAGTCAATCCACCCAAGCTAATATCTTGTTTCCAAATCAGCCCATGAGCTCAGTATCACTGAATTGAGATCAGATCAGATATGTTACATATCTGGCTGTCAAAGTTCATGTGGAATGTAATGATATTCTCCTGGAGGGGTAGGGAGTGGGGGTGCATCAAGCGCTGTTAAATTGAACATGATTCATCGAGGTACTCTGGACTACTCTTTCAATGGCCCAAGATGGATCAGAGTATGGGCAGATGGAAGAAAATATATTCACACAGGAATGTGCACCTCCATGTTCACACATTTTATTGCATCATTTAATTGCAAATAGAAAACAGGTATTTAAAACAGTAATTATACAATAACACATGCTGCCTGTCTTTGTCATTTTTTTCATTTCCACTAAAACGTTGAAACATCTTTAAAATAAGATCTACTTTTATTGGGTAAATTAACGTTTTCCTATTGGAAAATATTTTTTGATTCCAGCTTTTAAATTTTTTTTAACAATTTTGTGGTTTACGTTTAAAACATATAGAATAAAAAATAAACAATTCAAGGTGATGACATTCACAAATACAAACACTTATGTATTGGTCACTCAGTAGCTTAGAAATGTTAAATTGGACCCAGAAAACAGAGGAAGCATGAATGTCACTGTAAAAACAAACTGGATCAGGATTTGATTAAGCAAACAAGCACAGAAAGCCCTGAGCACTGGACCTGGCACTCGGCCATGGCATGGCCACAGCAGAGATGCATATCTATGTGAATGCAGCGCTGCATTAACTTCTATAATCAAACCAACGTTGCGATGGGTCATGTGAACAGATTTGTTTCCATTGCAAACAGCCTGTGCTGCAAAAAGCTTACTTCATCGTTATTAGACGTTGCACATAACAAAGGAGGGTTTCATTGCGTGCAACCTCATCTTACATTTTGTAAGGTCCAATTATATTTCATAACCAAGTCGTAATTGTCCTCTGAATTTATGCTTCGCTAAATTAAACATCTGAATTTGTGAATTCAAGGGAAAAAATGGTTCTTTTATCCTGAAAATTGTTGCTAGGACAAATCCAGCAGGTTTTGGAATTCAGAAACTTAACAAGTTTGACACTTCTCATATAATTTGAGAAAATGTCGAATTCTCAAAAACTCGAACCTTTAAAATTGTATAATATTAAAACTTTATGAGAATACATATGAATGTAGTTACGTATGAATCAATGTTCAACTTTATAGTAGAATGAAATTCTAATGTTTTGAGGAGTGATAAGGATCCGGCAAAGAGGGGGCATATGAAAAATCTATAGAGGGGCCTCACAAATCAGTTTGTAAAGATATGGTGGAATGGTGAACCATATTTGGGAGTAATTTACTCATCTTAAAGGCATTACAAAATGAATTTAAATGACCTCATGAAAAATTAGTTCTTTGCATTTAGTTTAATATTAGCTTCATTGCAACTGGCTAGATTGCAGAGATGGTCTTTGCTTTGAAATGAGGGTGAAAGTGGAAAGGCGGGCCTGACAAGGATGTGTTTATTTATTTTTGGAATTAACATCACACAATTCTTGCACCTGCTACATTTCTAGCATTTCTTCCATTGATTTGACAATAAAATCTTTACCTATTCTCCTCTTCTTGTTGTATGCAGCATCTCTCTTGTCCAGTGACGATTTACAATTTTAGGTAAGCCTCCGTTCATTCTCTCCCTCCATCAGGTTAGCCCGGTGTTCGTCAGCTCTCGGCCCGACATCTACAATTGCACTCTTAATGTGATCAGTAATGAACTTTCTGTTACATTAGGCCTGGATAAATGGAAGGACAAGCGTAGACTACAAGGAGTCCGACCTAATCTAATGACAGACAGGCAGAGACACAACCAATTAGAGAAGCAGAGAGTGGACCACCGCAGGCTACTGCTGGGACTGCAAATGAATAGACGAAAATCAAATCAGGGCCCTAATAGATGCGCTGCAGAAAAAGAGAGAGACAGTCAATGCTAAGCATATTAAAGCCTTGTGACCTCCACCCTCCCACCACTGCTCTCCACAAAATTTACAGTGGCTCAAATCAAAAGGCCCCATTGTTCACATGTGGGAAAAAGGCAACACTACTCCCCTTTAAAAGGAAAGGAGTGTTTTTTAGATTCTAGAAACCTTTATTTTGTGTTTCACTGTCTGTTCTGCTTCTTATTTTCACAGCATTAAAAATAATAAAATAAGAACTTAAGTTAAAGAGTCACAATACATTTTTACCACAAAATGTTGCTAACTACAAAAAATGTCTAAATATCTTTATGTCAGTGTGGAATCCTGATAACACAACTTTGTTTCCCAGCACACTAATATAAAAAAGAAATCCTGTATGCTCTTGCTTTTAGAGGTAGCATAAAGTCAGCCAATAAAATGACAGCATACTTGATCGAGAATGTATCCTTTTAACATTAAAATGTACTTTAACCAGGCAAGTGCACTTGGAATTAGCCAACAGCAATCTGACTAAACTATTGTGACTCCTCCACAACAAAATAACACATTAAGGTGTTCTTATAACCTTTCTGTCTTTTTTAACACACTGTTGCACAATTGTATGGTGGTGGAATGGTGAATGAAGTCAAAGACAAAGAGTGAAACAAAGAGCAGGAGGAGAGGAAGTGGTCTGGTGGATCACAGACACAGGCAGCCAGCGGAGATAGTACAGGATTGAGAAAAGCAGGAAGATGGTGAGGGAAGGACGCTTTGCTCTGTGGACAGATACCTCACACATGAAACACTGCTGGGTTATCTGGAGGAACTTTGATGTCAGGCCCAGTGGCTATCAACATCTTTGCCTGGGGTCTGTACTCCTTCAGCCACACACCAAAGCCTCAGACAGCTGGTGTTACATGGTGGAAAGCCTCAAACCAGCGATCTCTGCACACATTCCTACACACTGACAAAAGAGGAGAGGGGAGGGGCACAGAGAAACTGCAGTATGAAAGGTCTGGAGGATGAGAAGACTATCACCTAGTAAACTCTCAAGCAAGCAGACTGCAGAACAGTAGATAACAGGCTAACTATAAAAATGTCTGAACAAGTCTGCTGTTCTCAAGAGACCTGGTTGCCAGATTAGGGTTCATCAATGTGTTAAATTAGCATTATTTTTACTGGAAGCTACTAAATCAAATGTTTGAAATTTTTTTTAGAAATTTCCAATTCTAATAGAAATATGAAATCCTGCCAGAGAAAACAGCAGGGGCCAAGAGCCTCCCCTGATCAACAGAACTGGGACCTAAAGTCATGGTGAAGGCCAGACTGTGACATTGTCCTGAGAACACATGTCATATCATACACGTTCTTAAACATGTTTCAATGACCACCATTGATGTCATGTCATATTGTAATGTGAAGACTACATTGAAGCATTACTATGAGTCCCACAAAGATTCAAAGATCTTAATGTCAAGGTCATAAAGTTTGTCTGATCAAATTTTTCTGATGTTTTTTATCTAGTATTTTCTCTGTATCCATTTAGGTTGCAAACCAATTATTATCCATTTAGGTTGCAAACCATAAAATTTTTCTGCTATTGAATTTTCCTCCTATGGCGTTTGTACAAAATTGGATACATAGCATCTATAGACAATGATGACATGCCAAATAGATATGAGATACTGAAATGAAACTTGGTACATGTCATCACAGGCATGGCCTGAAATAGCGTGCACAGTTTCATCACAGCACCACCTACTGGTCCAGAGATATGATTTTTTTTTATTTTAGCTTATAACTTTTAAAAACTTTGGCCTAAAATCATGAGTGATCTTTTTAGATTTCTTGAGACATGCAGAGTTAAACAATAACCAACACATCTGCCATTTTGATATCGATGTTGATATACGTTGATGCCGTTAAATGCAATATCTTACCAATGCAATTGTAATATTATTAATGTTATAATTATTAATTTATCTTATTGTCCTGAGACTTATCTTTGTAGATTCCCTGGCTTATGTTGAGTGTCATGATAAAAAAAATTCATAGGCGATCGTATTTCCTGTCCGCCATTTTGAGTTATTTTAAAAACCTACTTTTTTAAATCCTCCTAGGTTCTACATCTAATTTGTGCAAACTTTTGCGTGCATCATCTAGGAACCCTCCTGACAAAAAATTATTAAAATCTTGATCGATAAGATCTTGATAGATCAAATGGTTCGCAAGTAATGCATCAAGATATTAGTTGTTTCCAAATAGGAGCTCAGGCTCTATCTTAAAAGCACTTTTCTGTATTGACAGGAAACTTTGGACGTGTCATTGTGACCACAACCTGATTGTCTCAACAATTTGCAGACAGCTCCACCTATTAATAAAAATATAAGTAATTTCATATTGCTGTAAGTGGTTTTACTTATGTTTTTAAATCTATTTTTCCAAACCCATCATCAGTGATATCCACATATTTCCCTTTGTGCCTTAGTGGGCTTGATCCCATAATTGCTGCTTGCTATATTTATTCTTCTTCTGCTCTTGAAGTCTATGGCACACCAAATAACAGTACATAGGAAAGTTATGAAATTTGGCACACAGATAGAGGACGGTCTGAATACAGTCTGACATTTTTCTGTCACTTAATTTTCTGAAAAACCTACTTGATGTGCCAATGCAAGTGAGACCCTGTCCAGGATGGCACCACACCCACCTCAGAATTCAGTTCAACCTGAGAAGCACTACTGCTGTCGAGGATGCCATGTGCTCCAGGAGCCTCTGAAAATATTTTAGTAAGACAGATATTTTCTAAAATTGAGGCAACTCACCATTTATTGGACATGCTTCTCCAACTACAACCCAAAAAAGAGAGCTTTCTCTTTTCCTAGTGGACCCAAAACCCCAGTCGGTCTAAATGTCTGAGAATCAAGACACTGTGAACACACAACTGCTCTTAAGAGGGGGCCAAAATGAGCCACTCATTGAGGTATTTAAATATGTGGCCTTTGCCAAAAGGACCTCAATCTCTGCATGCAGGACTGCTCTCTCCCTGAACCAAGAAGAGGAGAATGGCACAGTTCCTGGGTGGGTGACTGGTAAACTGTATTGCATAGCTGAGCAAGTGGGGGCGTTCTTGGTGGTCAAATGCCAGGTGGCTGACACTGGTTTACTGTGACTAGACCTCCTAGGTGTTTGGGATGCTGATTGTGGTGTAAAATGAGCTGACTGAGGAGTTGCAGGGTGCCGGTTTTGGCAAGGATCAGATGGGGCATGACCAAGATGAGGCAGGATGTCAGCAAAGGTTTAACCAAAGATGTTGCTCCTGGACATCCATTGTTGCATGCCTGGTCCAGTACCTGCAATGTGGCTTTCCCTCGTACAACTTTTTTAGTGCCTTGGCTTGATGTACTTGCAGGATGGCCATAGCATGAAGGGTGGAGGCAGCCTGCCAGCCGCACCCTAGGGCTTTGCTATTAGTAAAGAAGAGAACATACAGACTTTGGATGAGAGCCTCAGATGGCTTCTCCAGGTGACAGGCATAAATGCACTGCAATGGCGCACTTGGAACCAGGGCCCCAGGAACCCAAGAACCAGTTATCCAGTTGCGAACATTCTATGGATGGTGGAGCATTCCACTTGAGCCTGATGCTTCTGGCAGCCCGAGAAAGCACATCTAACAGGTCTGCCTTGGACAGCGCAGATGCACCCGAGGGTGCAGACATTTGCATCGGATGGTGTACGCCTGCCCTCCAATGCTGCGATTGATAACTTTTCTCTTGTCTCTGATAACTCTTCATGAGTTCCAAATGTGACAGTAAGGCTGCCATAAGGCAGCACGCCTATCTCATCTAAAAACTCAATGAATATTCTTCAAATGTTTCTGCTTGATTCACCCAGCAGAAACTTATATTACATCTATTATATTTCCCAAATCACATTCAGGGCTTGCTGGTTCAAATTGCTTTGCAATGAGAGCATGAACCCATGACGGACACCGCCGCAGCATAAACATGGCCCAAACATCTGATGCAGAGATTGTGGCCGTCAGAGGAAGAAAGGTACAAACCAAACCCAAAGGCACCAGCACAGAAAGGCATAATAATAACCTGGCATGTTGTGTTTGCTTTTTAGAGGAAATTTACTCTTTTAGGGACCAAAGTGCTCAGGGGTACACCCTGCATTTATTTGTGCACCAGAGGAGATACAGCCGATAAACGTTTTGTGTGATTACAATAAGCAGGTGAGACACAGATCGGCTCCAAAGTGCAAATCTAATTGAGTCATGCATGCCATCTCCCTTTTAAACCCAATTATCCGGGGCGAGATTGACATGAAGTAATAAATTTCCACTTTAGTGTCAGCTTTAACTACAAGAAAACAGCCATGTACTGGCTCTTCTGTACTCAAAACAGTGAATCTTAAATCAGTTGAAAAGAAAATTGCCACTTCTGCACTCAGATTTGTTTTATGGCTTAATGTATACTGCCCTTTCCACCACAGACCCCATTCAACTTCATTACCCACACCACTATGGGCTTCTTAAAGATAAATAACATGTAAGTTTTTATGATCTATGACTTCAGATACTAAAGAATGTTTGTGTAGGTCTCTTCGCCCATTAATATTAAGAGACCCTGCTCTTAAAACTTCCATGTGTACATTTTAAGAGAGAAGAGAGAAACAGATAAAAGAAGCATTACAGGAAGAAACAACACGTGATGCATGAAATGGAATGCATGAAATGCATGAAACTAAATTGAGGTCTTAAACGTTGTTTTTTTTCACTTTTCTGTACTTTCTAGTTGCCATTAGATGTTTCTTCAAATGAAACCTTTTCACTTAGTAGTTCAAAACCCACATTCTTTCAAACTTCTTAACATCAGGAAAAAACTTGCCAAAAGTATTATCTAGAAAGCATTTAAAGCATTTATCTCTTCTAAAGTATACGAGGAATCATTTGATGAGAACTCTTGAGAGCTCATCTCAGCACTACAGAGACTCTCCCTGGAAACATGAATCCATGTCATGTAAAGATGCAGTCGCATATGACAATGTTTTAACCATATCACTTTTTTCATTGCATTCTTTACTGCACATAAGATGAACAAATTTCCAGCTTATGTGCAAAACTTTTCAAGTTCTCCACTAGAAACTGATTAGCATTAATGCCTGGTACAGAGTGCATTTCTTTCATTTGTTTAACAACCAGTTTTTCAGCAGTACTTCCATTCATATTATCAACAGCAACATATTGCAAGAAACTTGCACTAAATCGGCATTTACCATAAGGCCACTCTCAATTAACTGATTAACAAGATTCTGCTCATTCAACAACACCACTACAGTCTTATACAAGAGGCAGAGAGAATATTTTCCTGGCCTACTTACAAACAAAACCTGAAACACACCTGAAACAACTCAGCCTTCCCTCAGCCTCAACAGCAACAAGAAAGCAATACATACACACTAAATTAAGCAGAGTAAAGATTAAATGGAAAAGCAAAGCATGAAGAAAAAGATTGTCTTTACTCCCACCACTCTTGCACGTGCAAACTCCCAGAATTCCCAGAGAGAGAGAGAAAGACAGAGAGAGTAAGAGAGACTAGGTTTATTGGAGCTTTACCATAGTCATAGGGTTAAAAAGCATAACATTTGGAACTGTGATCTAGAGATTAGGTGCATATGCTGACACATTAAGCCATGATGCTTCTGTGGGTAATATGAGTTCAAATCTAGTCCCCACCATTTCCATGGTGGGAACTACTGCCATCTCTGTTAAAACCTTCCTCAGTTTTCTATTATCAACATCATGGCCGCATCCTCATTGACACGTCTATTACCTCTATTATTTATGTCTTTCTCTGATGTCACTAAATCGTATCAATAGTTATTATCCATATAAATGTTTAAATCATTGAGCCTTTGTTCAGCCTTTCTTTCTTTTAACCAATTGTAGTTACAGACTGCAGCTTTAGCATGCCAGAGGACTGGCCCTCCCTGCTAAGCCTGTTTTTTTCACAAGGTTTTTCTCTCAATTTATCTCTATCTTACTTATTCTCTATCATTGGAGTTTTGGTTCCTTTCCACTGTTGCCCTGTTGGCTTGCTTACTGGGAGACTGCTGACATTAGCTTATAACAACTTTTGCTTAGGATAATGCTTTGTACAGTGTATTAATTATCATTGTTTAATAATTTCATTATTTTCTTTTCATACATTTTAATTTTCTAAAATAGAAGGAAAATGTATTTTATTAACACCCAGATTATCAAACTATGACAAAATTGCCTTCTACTTCAGCTGCTTCAAAAGAACTCCTGCTCCATTGTAAATGGGGGATAATTATTTTCTCATGATACAGACGTACAGTCACTTATATATAATATATAAAACAGTGTAAAGTCAGCACCTCCTTATAGTTCCACAGTATAAATCACACTAGGAAAGGGAGTGTTCCGCTATTTTAAAATAACATTTTTAACTTAGAATAACAGCCATAAATTGTACAGCTGGATATCTGTATTATTGGGACAGTGACGCTCTGATAAAAGACTACATGCTTAGTCATTTATGGAGATAAGAATAGATCATATAGATCTGGTTAGGCCTTGACCAAGACTAGAATTAAACAATAGAAAAGACCAGAGAGAAATAATTAGAGTGACAGAAATATATAGGCTCTGTTTCAAAACTCATTGAGCTGTCTACATAGGCAGCATTTGAAAACATGTGCTACTGTGTTTCAGTGTGCTATAAATATTTAATTCATTTAAAACCCGAAAGTACAAATAAAAATAGTCCAATATGATAACAACTAACCAATCTAACCTAATATTTACATGTCATAGGCTATAAGTGTTTTATTTATTTATTATAGTATTGCATGATTATCTTAGCAACATGCCAACACCAAATTCTGAAATGAGTCTTCTGGGCGCTTCCCCATACTAAGCACCATTAGTATGATGTAGCTGATGTGTTTCAAATAAATCATTTGTTAGTCCCTTAAGGTAGGCACTGGACAGCAGGGCAGCTCATTGGGTTTTGAATAGTGTTCCTTTACCTGATTTCTCATGAAAGCCTTTCTGGTTTCTCCAAAACAATTAATTTCAATTCGAAAGCATGCTGAGTATACAGTATAGACATGAGTCTGGTGTTTAGGTGGAACAAGCAGCACTTGCTTTGTGGGACATATACTTCAGTTCTGTAATGAGACTTGTCACTTTTACAGTTCTATCCAAAGATTACTGCCAGCTGCCGTCAGTAGTGTTTTCTGTGAAGTGGGGTGTTAATGTGGACATGAACCCTCTGGATTCACAGAATGATAGACAGATTGTAACATCTTTTCTGACCTTCACTGCTTTCAGAGAGCAAGTTCTTAAATCATTTACACAAACACACACACTGTTTCTGTCCCCGAAGTCTCTCTCTCTCTTTTTCTCTCTCTTGTCCTGTCTGAGAGAATGTTAGTAATCCCATCAACGGATCTGGGCTTTTTACATACTCTCCCATTCACACAATACATCTGCCTTCCTGCTTTCTCTCTCTTTTACAAACAAACAGTTTACACACATGCTAAAGTTATTCTAAAAGCTGTCTCAGGCTATGCTGAAGTGAGCAAAAGAGGTGAGCATGAACTCAAAGCAATAATGGTGGGCAGTGCAGTCCACATGAATACAAGCATATGTGTGTATGTGAAAATATGCTTTCCATATACCAGACCTGACCTTACTAAACCAACCAACTTTTAACACATTTTTAACAATTTTTCAACTTTTAACAACCAAACCAAGGACTTTTAACAACTACTTAATTTAATTTTATAGACATGTCATTTATTCAGATTGCTTCTACCTTTATGATCTTGAAGAAGATCCTAGTTTTCTCCTTAGACATTTCATGTTCAATGGCCGTCAGAGCACTGGAACATTTGCACTGTTCCTCCCCCCTTTAAGTGCTTCACAGTTCACAGATCTTATTTCACAAGTATGGTCCCAGAAAAAAAAAACGACATTTCTACCATTCTAACTCCTTAATCTAACCAGTGCACACCTTTAACTAGTCCCCACTAATTCCCAGAATTCCTGGAGTCCCCATGTTTACTTCCAAGGCTTCAGAGAGTGAAAATACAAAAGCAAGTATAAGTGCAATAAATTGATTTATTAAAGTAAATTAATCAAAAAGCGACATAAACTTCTGGAGGGGGCAAGACCAACTAATTTTACAGTGCTAACCTAGAAATCAGATAACAAACAAAACTAATAAAAACTTCTCTCCCTAATTAGAAAATGAACAATACACGAAAAGGCACCCACCTCATTACCATGCTCTACTTTTGAAAAATTTGGGGAGATATAATCCGAACTCAACACAAGTAAATAGCAACTTAAAAAAACTTTACAACAAAAAAAGAATATGCTTTACAACAAAGGTTTCGTGGACCAATTCTTTAACAATCATAATGTATGACACACTGACCAATACCATCCAACACAACATAGAAGCCAAGATCCAAATCCACGCACACAGGAGATTTAAGTACAGAGTTAATCACTCCCACAATAGTCATGTCCGTCCTCTTTAACAGCTTCACCTGCAAGCAATTACAACAACAGAAAGAGGAGACAAAAACATGCACAAGAAAAAACTCCAAACAAATAAAATAACCTTATCATAATATCTTTCCTGCAAACGATACCATGAAAAATGTTTAGATTTAGTTTCAAGGCAAAACTAAACTAATGGTAAGCAGGTATCAATATTATCTACAGTATCAGCAGCAGAGGGTGATCCTCCTAAGATGGCCGTGCCGCCCAAACATGAAACATGGCGTGATATAGGTTTACATTCTCTATACTGTAATTATTTAACATGACTTGCTGTAAATATTGTAAATATGTCCAATTGTAAATATGTTTACAATTGGACAGAAGAGGACTTTCTCACCAATCTGAGCCTGACTTTAGACTTAAGTTGAATTACACTGCATTTTAAGGTGTATATTTTATTAGCATGTGTGTTCTCTGGGAATTAAATCCATGATCTTGCAAATGCTAGGCCCCTTGTCCTTTGGGTTACATAAGAGAGTTGCTGGGACACCCTCGTGGTAAGAAAAGAGGTGTCATATGCCTCCTTAGGTGTCAGTGTGCACTCTGTTTGGTTGGGCAGTCTGCTTTTACCTTAATCCAAAGAGAAAGACACTCAACACAGAACCCAAATAACCAAACAGAGAAGAATCAACTGTGGGTGTATGAAAGACTGAGAGAACAACTTCATTCTGAGTATTATGTAGCTGTAATGGTAGAGAATGGCACTATCAATGCCAAGGTCATGGGTTTGATTCCCAGAAATGCATGTATAGTGATCAAATGTCAAGCCTGAATGCACTTTAAGTTGCTTTGGATAAACAAATATGTATTTTACAACAGCCAAATAATCTTATGGTTTATGTCGGTTTAAAACCACTGCAAGCTTTTATCAAAATCTTGTAAGCATGCTATCAGTTGTTCCCAAAAGGAGTAAATCTATGTTGCCTTCTAAGATGTTGATTATAAATATACATAGGCCTAGTTTTTTTTTATGCAAATTTACTGTAACACTTAAGGTGAAAAAAAATGTTCCAGACTAATAAAAAATCTTCTAACAATTGTACTGTACAATGTTATGTCTTTATAGTATTACACAGGCCTGTAATTTGGTCCTCCCCAAACACAATCGTGAATGGGCCCCGCTTTCACAAGGATCACTATGGGCACAACATCCACGTGGGACAGCCCTGGAATTACATTGTTAGCTTAGCTACATGCTAATTTATGTTTCATGTGAGGAGCATTGTTTATGCCACGGGGAGCTGTAAACATCATTCTAAGTCAGTCATTTAAGGTTCATGTATATTTGGGATGCTGTCTTTAGCCCGGTTTACATTATACACAAATATTACATTATATAGCACTTATTCACTGTTGCCTCTTATTGTAGTTGAAGTTGCTTCCATGTCCTGATTTGTAAGCCACTTTGGATAAAAGCGTCAGCTAAATGACTAAATGTAAATGTAAATTATATAAAAATTTATATTTTTTTGAGGTATAAGAATCCAATTCAACCACTGTAAGCTATTTTACTAAGTCTAGAATAAATCCATAACATTCTTATAAGGTCTAATAGAGGCTCTTGGCACACTGGTTTAAATGTGAGACTTTGCAGTCACCCTCGTCTGTAAGTCAGTATGATATAAACTTTAAACACACACTAAATACACAGCACTTTTAACTCTAAAACCTGCTTTTGATCTGTGCTTGTAAAGGTAAGGTTATAGGTTCAATTGCCATATGGCAACCTTTGATAAAACTGCTTAACCTCAATTACTGCAATAAATGTATCAAGCTGTGTTAGCAAAAATACAGAAAAAAACAAACATATTAAAGAATGTACAATGATAAAGAATGTTACAGGCCTCTGTTAATATGCTGTCAGATAACTAGATGCAAAACGTCTGTCATTAAGTTGAACTGTGTCTCATCAGCCAGAGGAAAATTTTATTGCTCAGGGGTTCCACATTTATAGTTCCAAAGTTTTCAGGTATATTCAATTATGTTTCCACTTACATGTTTCTCCTAAATTTCCATAGATAATGATAAATATCAATGATAAATAATAATATCCAAATCTCTTATTTTGGCAAATCTAAGAACAGTGACATTGTTAGAATTTCTTCAGAAAGGTTTGAAATCATACGTTTGAGAAGGAAACTTTTTAGCTGTTTCTTCTTCTGAGAATATATTGCTATCTAGAAGAAACAACTGGCGTCTGAAGCAAAATTAGCAAAGTTTGGCAAAATTATGGTCACCCCCTTTCCACCATAGTACAGAGAATTTCACACTGTGTTTTGGTTCAGCTGTTGCTGAATACACAATGTAATTTAAAAATTACTATTTAACATTAGGAAAGGAGAGGGAATGTATATTCTGTTGTAATTTAAAAGCCGTCACAATATTGCAGTATAGCACTTATCAGACATGCTAGCATAGAGGCTAAGTGTCAACTGGTTTCAAAAAGTCAAGTGTGTGGGACAAACGGCATAAACATTTAATATGTGGGGACAGAGGCCATAAGCCTTTGGCCCTTGACATTCTAACTTTAAACTGCGCGTAAACAAGCCATACAAGTGTCTTTGGCCACACAGGCAGGGAGAGAGAAAGGGCCCCAACAAGGGCCTCAACATGGTCTTTAATGTTGAGGTCAATGCATGTAAGCCCTGGAGGTCTGGCATAGTTGGCATGGACATGGGGAGATATTAGAGCCATACAAACACAATCACACAACTCAATTTTATCTTAAACACAAGTGCATTCTCTTATATTTAATATTCAGTTTAGCATGAGCTAGCATGAGGATTTAATACATTTTAAAGTGAAGGGAAATTACAGCTTTCCTGGTACAAATGAGGACGAGTGAGGATGTGATCATTGTAACACAGTGATGGGAACTAGAGTCTGCGACTTGGACCTGAGTTGCACTTAAGTTGTAAGAAAAGACTTGGCTTGGACTTGTGAAAAACAAGTCACAACTCTTTCACATATGAAAGCATCAAAATAATTTTTTTCTATTAATTTTCTCATTATTTTATCCCCGATCAATATTTACTGCAGCAGCAAACAGCACATTAATTCTTTAAATCCAGAATTATTATACACGCATGTGATCTGAAGGAACAACCATGAATTTAGCACCCATTGTTATACAAATGAACAATAAACAAATACAATATACAACGTAATCAATAAAGACAAGGAACACCTGGAAACACTAGGGTGGGGAAACATGAAACAACTACAATAACCATGAATAGGACTACAACAGGACATGACATTTCAAAATGAAAGGCATGAAAACAGAACACTTTACAATCATAAAAAAATAGATAGATTTCTGTATGATTTCCTTACCAGACTAAAGTTGAACTGCCTCCTACAGCAATTTTCCCACTGAGACAAGGATGCTCTATAAAGCTCTTAAAAATCTATTTTTCTGAAGAAGATGGTTGCAGGAGTCGTCTATAATTTTTCAAGCGATCCTACAGTCCTTGATTAGCTGGTTCAGGTGTGTTTCATTAAAGCTGCAACTCTATCCTACAGGAAGATATATCTCCAGAGGTACGATGGAGAACCTGTGACAAACAACAGGAGATGAGAGGAAGTATAAATATACTAGCTGACTAAACCAGCACACCCTGGTTGTGTTGTGTCACACAGCTGGCAGAAATTCACAGACTCTAGAAATTGACTCTAGAAAATGAGTGTGTTCATACTGTAGACATCTGGGGCGGCCATCAGTGGGCTTCTCTCAAGGACTGCCAAAGCAAACAAGGCAATAACAAATCTACTTTGCAGATCATCTATCTACTTCTGCCCTGGCCAAGGTAAACACCCCATCTTGAAGTTTGCTTTTCAAAGCAGGGCTTTGGGAACAGGAAGAGGCCACTTCCAATGTTCTTGGTAGTTCTTCTAGATTTCCAACCTTCTCTCTTCATTTGATGATGTATGCAGATCAACCAATGTCATGGAATGGGTATGCACAAAGAATATAAAGTCCAATCATTATATTGTGGGTATGCATAATTTCCAATACTGACAGTAATTATAAACCCTGGGTAAATGTAATCCTGGGTTATCCATATCTATGCCTTAGATTTGTAATTAATCTTGAATATAGAGGCTGTTTTATGTTAACAAGTTTGTCATCGCTGATGCTGAAGCTACACACAGCTCATAAACATTTGGCCAAGCAAAGTGCATGAATATTTAATGAGGAAAGCACTGAGGGAGTTTATGACTGTCTGTTGCCAAACAATTAATTGTAAAAGTCTAGTACAGCATCATTTTACACTTTGTGCCTTTGACACTACAGATCTGAAGCAGGGTATTATATTGAACCCAGACTAAAAAGTGGCTTTGATCTTTTAATTTTCTAATTTATTTATTTTTAAGGAGCAATAGTATGTAGTAGTATAGTAATGCTTTAGTAGTAGTGCTTTTGGATACCATGATCATTTTGTGGTATTCTTTGAAGTACCACAAAATACCATGATACTGCATATGAATATTCAGTACCACATATATTTACCATCTAATAACGATTGTACTTTTATAGTGCTTTGATAAGGGTCGCCAGTAGACAGCCAAACGTATAGTGGTCACTAACAGAGAGAATTATAACCACATAGCAGCAGATGGCATGAAGGGTGAAGGGCTGAATTGATTTTTATGGACAGTGGATTAACTAAGAGACAAAATCAGGAAGAGTTTGATGATTGTGTTCATGGGAAGCCAAACACAAAATAATCAAAAGAGCATCAATTAGCACTTTTCCCAGTGTGGATTGTTTCAAAGCAGCTTTACAAAAAACATTTTAGTATCAAGAATATATACACATATTTTTTCGGTAAGCACAAAGAGAGAAAACTAAAAAAGGGTCTGTGGCAATTTTCCATAAGGTAGTGAATTTTAGGCTAAATCAGTCAGTTAGGCAAACCAGAGGTGAGACCTAAATGAAAGGTCTGCAAATATTGGGTCACTGCTAGGATCCAAGACATTCCTGCTATTAGAGAGTGTATTAAGAATTGCATGATGTGGGAGCTTTACATGCAACTGTTTGTGTGCCATGGCCGGATTTCTGCTGCCTTTGCTTTAACTAAACTTACACAAAGGACTGAGTGAAGATTAAATGAAGGACAAAAGTTCTTGCTACCATACCAAACAGGGTCATTCCTTTTGATCTCTGTAACGTAAAAAAAGAATGTGCCTCTGGTGTAGTTTAAGAAAGTAATTTTATTTTTATATAATATTTAATATGTTCTGGTCATAGTTAGGCATATAAACTATTAATTTTAACTTATTTACACAATGGTTATTAAATGGTATACTATTAAATTAAAAGTTTGAAAGATTTAAAAAGCAGAAAAAATTAATGAAACAAACTTTTCATGTTATTTTGTTTGTCTTTCTTTTGCCAGGACAAACACACACACACACACACACACACACAAATATATTTCCATCTTTAAGTATTGATCTTTGACCTTCAGCATAAAGTGTGGTGAACGCCCACTTAGACAGGAAAGATAAATCTGAGCACACAAACCAACCAGTGACAGTTATCTTTAAAGTTGAGACAACCTCTTTATACTCTTTTTTTTAAACTACCATTTATACTTCATCTTTTGTTTTGTTGATTATATGTCAATTATTATTTATGTAAGAATTTATCTGTCTGTTTGTTAGCGTCATGGCCTAGCAGCTGTTCGAACTGGGCTTGCAACATTTAATACATTTTTTCTCCCCCAGACTCTTTCTCTATTGCTCTATCCATTAAAGTGTAAAACAAAACAGAACGCCTTCTTGAGGTATTCCAAAAGTTCACATAACGCTTACCTCAAACAAAATCAAAGGAAAGGCAAAGCATACACTTAATTACCAGATGAAAGCAAGTCCCCCCAACACACGTACACACTATATATGATCTGTTCAGACTGACTGCAAACTCAGTTTGTATGTGTGTTATAATATCCTTGCGGTTCATTAACAGTAATCAGTGGAACCTTCCCCTGTCTGCAACCTCATAGGACTCTTTCAGCTCCAGCCTAATGAACTCCTGCACAAACATATAATCTGCTTTCATGTGTTAATTTATGTACACTTGTAATACAATATTGCAAAAAATTGGAACATGTTATACAGATGCTCTGTGAGGAAAATTTAGGGATTTATATGATTTATCCACAAACACACACATACCTTTGCACAAAATAAAGTCAAATGCAAAGATAAATGTGTAACAACCAGCCTCCACCAACTATGTGCCTTCAGCTTGCCTTCATCTTCACACCCACAGAGCTTCTTATTAAGGGCAGGTGGCTGGTTTTGTCACCAGCAATGAACTTTAGCAGTGTCATTGAAGACCAGGTGCCAAGTTCAATGAAACGTACAGTAATGGTTTAGAGCCACTAAAGATATGTAGTTTACAAGAAGTTGGATTCATTGATGGGTCACTCTGACATCAGAATCCGGGGCTGTGAGGAGTTTCAACCATGTGTTAATGACCCTCTTACAGCACTTGATTTATCAGTAAATTCTATATTCAGAAAAAAAAGGAAATGTATTAGGATTGGACGTGTCTTGGAAAACATCTTACAAACAGAAGTTAGCATGAGAGTTAGAGAGGAGCAAGGTTTATGGACATAACAAAGTTGAGGGTGTTGAATATACCCACAAGAATCGGCTCTCCATCCAAAAATCATTTTGTATCTCACCCTTTACATATACTTTACAGTTGAATTATAATAACTGTACATCTCCAGGCTGCTATTTCTTACTGCATTCTTGTGAAATATAGGACATTTAGAGGCAGGGACATAAATTAATCTGTCAGGATACACACATAGCAAAGGATTCCTCATCAGACATGCTTTTATTCCACACAGGGCCCAAAAAGTAGAAACAAGCTTTTATATTTTGGGATGTGAGGATTAATCGAGCATTTTGAATACTGACACCATCTTGAAATGGTGTCTATTTTGGCAATATTGTCTCAAGGAGTGAAAAGGATTATTAAGGAAAGGAGTCATGACATGGGTTTTTATTTTATTTTGTTCCGGGAGGTGTAATCAAATCAAATCAAATCACTTTTATTGTCACATCACCACAGCACTTGTGCCTAGGTGAGTGAAATTCTTAGGAGCGTGCTCCAGACAGTGCAGATACA